>PVJX010037617.1:0-16830 GCA_004027295.1 Dolichotis patagonum
GAAGTATGGAAACTGATCAGGGATGTAGCCAGCACAGGTCAATAGAAGAAGCAGCCAGCCTCCCCTTTGTGTGCATGCTGGCTGCCACCATGAACCTGTGGGTAGCCAGTGCAGGCCTGGAGAAGAGGTAATCATCCCAATCCCCATGCACATGCTGGCTGCCAGTGCGCCTCTTCCATGGGTAGCTAGCACAGATTGAGAGAAGAAACAGAAAACCCTGCCCTCACACGCACATCCCCAGGAACTTAGGTGAGGAAAAACCCAGATACTTGATCCATTTCCTTACAACATGGATGGGTAGACAATATTGGAAGTCACTGGGACCCCCGTTTTCCTTTGAGAAAATATCAAAATGGAAAATAACTGGGTTAAATGGAAACTCTAGTTTTAATTTTCTGAGGAAATTCCACATTGATTACCACAATGGTTGCAACAGTTAACACTCTCATCAACAGTAAATGTGTTCCTTTTTCCCTATAGCCCTGCTAGCATTTATTATTGGTTGGTTGCTTGAAAATAGCTAATCATTCTGGAATGGGATGAACTCTCACTGTTGTTTAAATGTGTGTCTCTTGAATAGTAAGGGATATTGAACATCTTTTTATATATTTATTTACTCTTTGTGCTTCTTAATCTAAGAATTATCCACTCATTTTAGATTCCCATTTTTGGAATGATACTTTAACTTGAGGGGGAGGGTCTGATTTTTAAAAAAAATTTTCATGTATTATAGATAATAGTGACTTGTCTGAAGAACAGCTAGCAAATTTTTTTCACACATCATTAATTGTCTTTTCACTCTGTGATGGTTTCATTGTGCAAAAACTATTTAATAGGATATCCTAATCATTGAATCTTTGTAATATTTACTGTGCAACTGGGATTTTTTCATAAAATATTTTGCTACGCTTTTATCTTCAAGAGTTCTACCTATTCTCTCTTTCAAGTGATTTAGCATTTCTGTTTTAATATTCAGCTCTTTGATCTATTTATAGATTAATTTAATGCACGGTGAGAAATATGGGTTTGGTGTTTAATCCTTGGCATGTGGAAATCCAGTTTTTTCAAGCACCATTTATTAAAGAGGCTATCTTTCTTCCACTGAAGTTATTTGGCTCCTTCCTAAAAGATAAGTTGGCTGTGTCACACTTCAAATATCATCAGCTTCTGTATACAAACCACCCACATAATTTTGCATGTTTGCTATTTGAGAATGTGATACTATTTCATAGCAACACTGAATTGATCCATATTACTATGTGATAGTTTGACTCTAACATGCAATAAACTGATTTATACTGAGGAACTAGTGAAGTATCACTTACCAGATTCAGGATCAGAATTTCCATCTCCTTCAGTCCGGTTGTTGGGTGCAATAGGATACAAGTGCATCTCCTGAGAAAGCCCTCGGGACAGAGCATGGGATATCCTGCTTGCATTATGATCTCCCATTCCACCATCACTGCTACTTTCCTGAGGGCCTTCTGGTAGGTGAAATATGACACATCTCTGGAATTGAAAAGAAAGAGGAAATTACAGGACTTCAACAGATCTGAACATTGCATAATACGTCAAATTTAGAAGATTCATTATTTAAGCTGTATCATGAAGTCATATTAAGTTTAACTTGAGTTGTGAACAATTTCAGGGTTTTTTCAACAGGCATTTCAAACCTGTTTCACCATATAGCCAAGTTCCTCCAATAATATTTCTAAACAGTGTTCACACACATGGAGAAACAAAATTGGCTTCCATAAAACAAGATTCCATCTCCCTTCTAGACATCTGAGCACTTTGGAAATGATGGTACTATGCAAATATGGGTTTATAGAACTATTATTTGACAATAATTCATTTTTTGAATAATAAACATAGATAAAATTAAAATAATTTGTCTTTACCTATGGTATTATAATGAGCTAAAACAGAAATAATTATAAATATATTCAATCACACACACGTGAAAAATAAAAATATAAATAATCTTTTATTTTGCTCTTTATTTTTCATTTTAAAAAGGACAAAACCAAGGGAAAACAATAAAACCAATCAAAATAAACTGGTATAAGTAATACAGGATTTCATAACCTTATGAAATCAATAATAGTTCCCATAATGCCTATTTATGTCATCAAAATAGCTGCAGATACCTTCAGACACAGTAAAAATTGAACAGAACAGAAGAGAAACAATAAAAACAAAACAATGAATGCAATAAAAGACTACAAAACAAGGCAATAGTAAATCCAAAATGGCTACCATAATATGTCTTGCTATCTTTTAAGCTTGTCAGCTGCTCATGCTATCAGACTTAACATAATTAAATAAAACAAAAAGAGAGAGACTAAAACCCAACCCCCAAAAAACATAGAAAATGATATGTTTTTGAGGAGGGGATGGTTTCCTGGTGAGGCCTTGTTCTCTCCCTCTGCAGTCCACAAATAGTGTCAGATCATGGCGGGAGGAATAGGTCTGGCTGTCCCCACTCTGGGAGTGGCCCACACATTGTACTGGTTTCCAGGCAGGGATCATCTCCTGGTGAGGTCTAGTTCTATTCCTCCAACAGTCCACATATGGCACTGATTCTTGGATAAAGGCTTTGGTTAGGCTGCTGCATTCCAGCAGCAACCCATGCATGGTGCTTGTTTCCAGGTGAGGATCACCTCCTGGTAAGGCCTGGCTCTCTTCTCTCACAGTCTGAGAATGGCATTATCACATGGTCAGAGGCTTGGGTCTGGCTGTCCCCACTCAAGCAGTGGCCCACAATTGGCACTGGTTTCCAGGTAGGGATCACTTTCTCAGCCTAGTTCTCTTACTCCACTTTCTGTGAGTGGCACTGACTCCGATTACAGAATTGGAATAGAAATACTTGGTAGTTGACAAGACCTTTACAGTGAGTCAGATTTTGTTTCCATAGTGGGAAAAAAATCAAATTGAAGCTGCTAGTATTTTTCTCCAAGCTGCTACATTGAACAAAATAGTAAATTTAAAAACCAAAAACAAAACCAGATGGGCAACTTTAGGGAAAAGAAAGAGCTCAGTGCTACCAACAGAAGCTTAAGGAAGCAAAGATATTGTCATTGTCATGTCCCCCCTGGACCACACAGTCCAGCCCCCTGAAGAAGGAAGTGGGCTATGGAGTGGACATTAGGTTGTCACAGACACACACACAGTAACCTTCATTGTAGCCACTGGCTGTGGCCAGCATCCTTTCCAGAGACACTAGCACAGAACCACAGGGCACTGACTTTGATTGGGGAATGTGTGCTCCTCCATCCTCCAAGCAAGAAAGATAAGAAGCAGTCCCTGTTCCAGGGGATGGAAGAATTCAAAGTACCACCACAGACCTGTGCTGACTTTCTGCCCTTACTGGCCTGCCTCATGATACCTCAGAGGACCTAAGTGTCTAGATCATGATCTAGACCATGACTGGACAAACTGTGGACAGTTGACCCAATCTGCCCCATAGCCTGTTTTTTTGTGTATGGATTTTACTTGAAAATTTTTAAAGGATTGTAAAAAATTGATTATGTACCAAAGAAAAGACTGTAAAGGATTGTAAAAAGACTGACTATATGTGCCAAAGAAAACATGTGGTTTGCACGGCCTAGAAGTTTACAATCCAGCCCTTGAAAGAAAAAATATTGCCCACCTCTGATTGGGTCTGTCTGTGGAATACTACACTAGTCTGTGAACTTGATACCATTATTCTCACTAGAACAAAGAAGCAAGAAGAGATTAGTATATTGGCGGGCCTAGTGATATACAAGAAGAAACTCACAAACTACTAGATGTCTGGTGTGGGTTCATGTTCTCTAAAATCAAAGAATGAATGTAAGGAACAACAAAGGTTAAGAGAAGAATATATTTATCAAGAGAAAGAAAGATTTTGTCTGAGACAGAAACACAACGGGACCAGAGTGGATTGCCCAAAATAAAAATAATCTTTTAAGGCATAACCTCATTGCATCAATCAGAGCTTTGTAGGACAACACCCATTATCAATTAACACCACAGGATGCCCAGAAAGGTCCCTCCTGGCCTAGTGGGGCCCCACTCAGCAACTTCAAAGTGGCCCAGAGCCACCTGCACTCCACTTCATGAGCTGAAATCACAGAAGGGAGTTTTATCCCATGGTACAGCCTTAGAACATCACTTGGAGCCTGGTAGGAGACCGTACAGAACACTCCATCACTGGAGGACCCATGAGAAGGGCACTCCTGGCTTATATTGGCCCTGTCCAGTGAAACTCAAGTGGCCCTGTCCAGTGAAACTCAAGTAGCCCAGAGCTGCCCTGGCTCCATATCATGAGCCAAAATTATGTTCATGTGTTCTAACCTATGGTGCAGCCTTGATGCATTTTTTGGAGAATGGTAGGACCTGGCCCAGTGAACATATCATAAGAGGGCCCCAAGAAAAGTCTCTCCTGGTGTAGTTGGGTCCCTTCAGGTGACCTCAAGAGACTCAGAGCCACTTGAACTCTGCCTTATGAGATGAAAACATGTGCAGTGATCTCCATCCAGACTTGCATCATGGCACGTCACTCAGTGCCTGGTAGGGTCAAGTTGAACATCCCCAATCACCAGAGAAACCCTGGGAAGGGAACTCTTGGCCTAGTTGGGCCCTGTCCAGTGATGCCCCCCCCCAAGTGGCTGGGAGTAACATGGTAAGGCCTGTCTAATAACCTCCACTCAAATGGAAAAACTCCATGCATTAGGGATAAATATTCTTAACCAAATAAACAACTGAGGCTTTGCCTTTAGCTTCCATAAGTGAATATAGGAAAATGACAAAATGAAAAAGTAAAATGCAGTCTCAAACCTCCAGCTCATCCCAAGCAATCCTAGGAAATATGTACTAACAAGAAAATGTAAGCCATGTACTTGACACTCTTGAAATGATAAAGAATGATGGAAAGAAAAATACTGGGAAGCTATAAAAGAACACAGATAAGAAATAATTTACCAGGTAAAAGAAGACATGATAAATGTAATGGCAGAAATGCTGAACACACCTAAAGAAGACATAATTAAAAATTAGAGGAACACTGCAAAAGCTGGAAACCTTGAATAAGCAAAATAAGAAATAAACAGAATTAATGAAACAGATTCAATGAAATATGTTGGAAATCAAAAATTCCATCAAAAGTTGGTAAAACTGCCTCAGTGAAAGTGAAGATATAGTTTCAGATCTTGAAGACAACATTGCAGCTAGTTAACAGGAAAGGAAATATCTTTTAAAAATAACAAGTAATCAGGTCATAACAATTCAACAACTGCAAGATGATGGAAAGAATAACAACATAAGATTAATAGGGATAAATGTAAAAGAAGGGGACCACACAATGATATCAAGAGGCTATTTACAGAAAAAAGCTGAAAAATTTACAGAATTGTGAAGGGAAACTGACATATGGATTAGTGAAGCACATAAAACTCCAAATGGTCATAACCAAAATAAAACTAAACCCAGACATAGAATAATCACCATCCCAAAAAGCCAACCTTAGGTCAGGATAGTAAAAGCTGTTAGAGAGAAAAGATAGGTCACCTATAAAGGAAAACCTATCAGAATCACAGTAGACTTCTCAACACAAACAATGAAGTCAAGAAGAACATGGAGTGAAGTATTTCAGATCCTAAAGGAAAACAATTTCCAACCCAGACATATGTCTCTGCAAAACTGTCCTTCAAAATGGATGGAGAAATAAGATACTTCCATGACAAAGAACAGCTGAAGTACTTCATGACCACCAAATCAATCCACAAAAGAATACTGAAAGACATTCTATATAGACACCAAAAAAAAACTACTAAGCAAGGCAAACAATAAAAGAGAAGGGAAAGGTAGAGAAAAAAACAACAGAAAGATAACATGACAAAAAGAAACTAATATCTATCAGTTATAACCATTAATGTAAATGACCTCAGTTCACCAATTAAAAGAAACAGACTGGCAGAATGGATCAAGAAACCAATTCCAATCATACTCTGTACGGAAGAAACTCATCTAAGCCAAATGAAACTCATAGACTAAAAGTCATAAGGTGGAAAACAATACTTCATGAAACAGGAACCAAAAATATGAAGGGATAACTATTCTGTTTGCAAACAATATGAACTTAAAACCAAGAATGATCTGATGAGAGGAAGATGGTCACTACATACTAGTTAGGGGAAAATTTCAAGAGGAAGAGATAACAGTCTTAAATATATATATACACCAAATTCCAGAGCACCCAGCTTTACAAAGCAAGTATTAACAGAAATGAAAAATCGAATAAGCAATAACACAATTATCACAGAAGAACTTAACATGGCACTGACACAAAGGGACAGATGAACTACATACAAAATCAGCAAAGACATACCAGAACTTAATCACACCGATGAACAAATGTGCTTAGTGGACATGCACAGAATGTTCCACCCAAAAACATCAGAATACGCATTCTTCTAATCAACACATAAGACATTCAATAACATAGAGCATATATTAGCCCACAGAACATGTTTAAAGAAATGCAAAATAGTTGAAAGTATCCTGTCCCTGTTATCAAATTATAATGCCATGAAAATAGAAATTAATAACAAAAGAAATTGCAAAACCTCTAAAAAACACATGGAAATTAAATAATACACTCTTGCGGAATCAGTGGATCACAGAGGAAATTAAAGCAGAAATTAAACCATATGTACAAGCAAATGAAAATACAACTACAACTTACCAGAAGTTGTGCAATGTAGTGAAAGCAGTCCTCAGAGGAAAATTTATTGCAGTGAACTTTCACATCAAGAAAACAGAATGAACATAAATAAACAAGCTGATGCTACTCTTCAAACATCTAGAAAAAGAAGATCAACTCAAGTGCAATGCCAAAAGAAGGGAGGAAATTATAAAGATCTGAGGAGAAATCAGTGCAGTAGGGACTAAGAAAATAATTCAATGAATCAAAATGTTGGTTCTGTGAAGGAATAAATAAAATTGACAAACTCCTAGCCAACTTTATAAAAAAAAGGAAAGAAAAACCTCAAAGTCACACAATAAAGAATGAAAAGGTTGAAATACAGATCATTCACACCTACTTTGAAAACGTCTGCTCTCACAGTCTTGATAACACAAAAGAAATGGACGTATTTCTAGAAACATACGAATTAGCAAAGTTTGTTAAGAAGATGTAAAACTGCTGAATACTACAATTTTAATTAATGAAGTTGAAAATGTAATTAAAAATTTACCAACAAAAAAAGCCCAGGTGCAGACAGATTCACTGTGGAATTCTACAAGAAATTCTAAGAAGACATAATGCCAACATGCCTAAAATTCTTCAATAAAATTGGAAAGGAAGCAATTTGCCCTAAGTCAGTCCTGGAAGCAAGTATTACTCTAATGCCAAAACCCAGAACAATATCCAATCAAAAAAGTAAACTACAGTACAATTTCCCTAACAATCATAGGTCCAAAAAATCTCAATAAAGTACTGCCAAATAGAATGCAGCAAATTGTCAGGAATATTATACACCACTACAAAGTGTCATTCACCCCAGGAATGCAGGGATGGTTCAACACACAGAAATCAATAAATGTAAACCACCATATCAATAGAGCCAAAAATGAGAATCACATGATTATTTCTATAGATGCAGCAAAAGCATTTTATAAGGCCCAACACTCATTCATGATAAAAAACACAAAGAAAATTGGAATAGATGGTCTTTACCACAGTATATTAAAGCCACCTATTACAAAACAACAGCCTGCATCATATTAAATGGCCCAAACTTTAAAGTCTTTACTTCAAAAACAGGAACAAGACAAAGATACCATTATCATTTCTCCTATAGAATATAGTGCTGGACTGAGATTGCATCTCACCCAAGAAAGAATGGCCAGAATAGAAAAAATTACCAACAACAAGTGTTGGAGAGGCTGTGGGAAAAAAGGAACTCTTCTGCACTGTTGGTGGGAGTGTAGACTGGTGCAGGCACTGTGGAGGTCAGTCTGGAGATTCCTCAAAAAGCTGGGTTTGGAGGTCCCATTTGACCCAGCTATCCCACTTCTAGGCATATTCCCAGAAGAACTGAAAACATCATACCACAGTGATATATGTGCACCCATGTTTATAGCAGCACAATTTGTAATAGGCAGACCTTGGAAACAACCTAAGTGCCCATCAAATGAGGAATGGATAAAAAGTGTGGCATTTTTATACAATGGAGTACTACTCAGCTATAAAGAATGACCACATTGAGATATTTATAAATAAATGGACACAACTGGAGGCCATACTCATAAGCAAAATAAACCAGACACACATGTGTAAATACCATATAATCTACCTAGTATGAGAGTTGATAAGAGTATATAAGATTTTATAGTAAGCATGCATCCCCATCTCATTGCTTTGAAGCCTTTCAATATTTTCATTCATCAGTTGGAATGGTTTTATTCTGTTTTGTTTGACTATATCATGCATGATGGTATGAACAGCTGTTTTGAAGAAAACAAAACATTATGACAGCTATTGCTCATTTAATATCATCCTTCTTAGAAGTCCTACCATGCTTCTATTCTTCTAGTACCATTGGTTATATCACATCATGTCTTATTGGGATTTGAATATGTGTGATAGTATAAACAAAATCTTTTATTGAAAATGAGATATTATAGTACCCATTGGTCATTCTCTGTTATTTGGTTCAGAATGCTCTGTAATTCTCTAACTCTTTGAATGGTTTTATACTATTTTGTTATGTTTGATATTGTTGTATTTGAAACTATGCTCAACTATAGCAGAGAAAGAGATATTGTGATAGCTACTGTTAATTTCTGGTTGTTTTAATGTAAAGTACTGTGTTGCCTATGTTGTCATGTTCTGATCTGCTCTGTTCTGCACTCTTTTGTTTTATTCTCTTTAAAATAAAATTTAAAAAAATAAAAAAAAGAATATGGTACTGGAAATACTACTCAGAGCCAGATAAGAGAGAAATAAAAGGAGTAAAGATAGGAAAAGAAGAAGCTAAATTATCATTATTTGAAGATGACATGATACTCTATATATAAGACCCCCAAAAGTTCACTGAAAAACTCCCAGATATAATAATTAAAATCAGTAATGTAACTGGATAAAAAGTCAACACTCAAAAATCAATAGCATTCTTATAATCAAACAACAATCTGAGACAGAAATAACAGAAGCCATATGCTTCAGAGTTTCGTGAATTCCAAACAAATGAGATACTTAAGAATCATTCTAACAAAAGTAGTAAAATATCTATTCAGCCAAAATTATAATATGGTGAAAAAAGAAACTGAAAAGGATGTCAGAAAATGGAAAGACATCCCTTGATCAAGGATAGGAAGAATAAATATTGTGAAATTGGCCATTCTCCAAAAATTGTTTTACAGATTTAATGCAATCTCAATCAAAATACCACTTGCATACCTCACAGATCTTGAAAATCATTACTAAAATTCATCTAGAACCATAAGAGACCTAGAATAGCAAAGACAATACTGGGTAAAAAAAGACAAGGCAGGAAACAATCATTGAATTGATGTTATACTGCAAAGCTACTGTTATAAAATCAGCATGGAAGTGGAAGGTAACAGACCTGAAGATCTATGGAATAGATCAGAAGAGAATTCATAGAGTTCCCATCCAGCTCCCTAAGACACTGGACTGGGCTCCAGAGGGTTCACAGGCCCCAGTGCACCATGCCCAGAGGCCTTCTTTAAGTCCAAGAGGCTGGACCAGTGCAGGAGGACTTTTAGTCCACTGGCACTGGCCCAGGGAGACCATATGTATGCAATATGCAATATGTATGCAATATGTATTGCAAGATATGGACAGCTATTTTGAAGAAAACCAGAGATTATGGTAGACATTATTGATTTTCTAGTGTCTGGTCTTGAAAGCACTTAAGCGTCATATTCTTGTGCTTTAATTACTTTTTGATTTGTACTAACTTAATTATGTGTGAAGGTATGTACAAATATCTTGAAGAAAAGAAGAGACATTATGATAGCCACTGTTGTTTTCCTGCTGTCTTTATCTGAAACCTGTGTTATTTTCATGTTTTACTCTGCTCTGCTTTGTTATTTTTTGTTTTGTATTGTTTTATTCTTTTATTCTCTTTAAAATAGAAAAATTTGAATAATTAAATTAAAGTTTAAGAAAACAAACAACATTTTCCCTTTTTTCTATGTTTTATTTTTCACTTTACTTATATATTGGTGTTTTCATATAAAACAAAAGCATGTTATATTTAATCTTATATGTCTGCTTTAATTCATTTAAATTATGGCATTGAGGTTCATGAAACTACTAGTAATTCTTCAAGATCACCTTTCTTTATGGCAGAATAGTACTCCATTGTTTATAAGCATTACATTTTGGCTTTCATTCATCATCCCTTGATGAATATTTTGGATGCTTATAAGACTTAGTTATTATAAATTTTGCTGCTCTAAACATGAATATATATGTAGCACTCTAATACGCTATCTTTAGATCTTTTGAGATGATACCAAGTAAGAGGATAACTGATTAAAATGTAATTTATATTTTAGTTTTTTGAAGAAACTCTATATTGATTTCCACTGTGTTGTACCAGCTAACACTCTAAACAACAATGCAGAATTAATCCTTATTCCTCACAGCTTCTCTAGCATTTATTGTTATTTTCTTTGTAGAATACAGCCATTCTTTCTGGAATGAAAAGGAATCTCAAGGTTATTACAGTTTGAATTTCTATAATGCCTAATAATATTGAAAATTTTTAGAATATTTCTTGGCTATTTGTACTTCTTTGTCTAGAAAGTATATGTTTCACATCTTTATTTTTGATTGGGTCAATTTTGTCCTATAAGTTGTGATACATTGCACTCACATTGGTGGTTAATTGTAAGAACTGTCTGATTTCTTCTGAGACTGATTGGTTATGTAGATGGGTATTGTTAATTTTCATGTTTTGGCACTGTTGCTCTCATTTTCTTTACTGTTGGCTTCCGTTTCAGTGCAGTATGATGTGATCATATGTATGCGATGGTTTCAAGTCTTCTGGATTTACTTAAGCATACTGTATTGGTTAGTATCTGGTTGATTTTGGAGAACGTCTCATGTGCTGCTTAAAACGTGTGGGGTGTTATGGGTAGAACACTCTGTGGATATTTATTAAGTCTGTTTACTCAAAGATTTCATTCAACTATGACATTTCTTTATTGATTCTCATTTAATTGATCAGTCATTTTATGACTGTGGACTATTGAGGTCCAACATTTTAATTTCTTGGCTTCCATCTGATATTTAACATCCAATACTGCTTGTTTTATGAAATTGAGTGCAAAAGTATTTGGCAAAAAATGGAGAATTGTTCCCTTAATCAATATACAGTGACTTTTTTCTCTTCTGATCAGTTTTGACTTGATATCTACTTTCTCTGAAATTAATAAACCTACTCCTGCTATAGTTCTGGATTTGTATTCCATGATATATTATTGTTTACCTTTGATTGCTGTCTTTTAAAATTTCTTTTTGAATTAAATATGTTTCTTATGCACTTTTTCTCATTGTATTTTGTTTCGTGATCCATTCTTTCAAACTGCATCTTTCAGTTGTAAAGATGATACCACTCAGAGTGAGATTTATTATTGAAAGGTAATGACATTACTGTCATTGCATTTATTTTCAGTTACTGATAACCTTGTTTTCTGTGCTTTTGTTTTTCTTCCTAATACAGGAATTTGTTCTTTTTAACTTAATGATATTGTTGGGTTCATAGTCACTTTCTAGAATATTCTTGAAATTTTTTAATGCTAACTTTGTGACCATGAATTTTTTGAGGATCTCTTTGTCATGGAAATAGCTTCTTTCTCTATCAATTTTAAAGGAATTATCTACAAAATATATAAGCTCAATTTGAAAGTCATTTTTTTAGAACTTGAAACACTTCACTGCAGGAATTTCTAACCATTAAGGTTTGTGCTAAAAAGTCTGTTGTAATTCAAATGTGAGTACTTTTATATGTGATTAATTTCTTTTCTCTAACAGTTTTTAAGTTTTCTCTTTTTGATGGAATTTTTGTACTTTGTGTATTGTGTTGTAAGGAGGGATACTTTTGTGGTCATGGCTATTTGCAGTGGTATACAACTTACTTTGTATTTATTTTTTTCACTATGTTGGGGAACTTTTCTATCATTATTTCTGTGAAGTACATTGTATATGTCATTTGTGTTGTCAGTTTATTTTTCATTTGTTCCAGTTCTTAGATTTGTCTTATTTTTGCCATCTAGAAGCTTTTATACTTCTAGCAGGTGTGTTTAATTTTCATGTTCTCTTGTGTTTAAGATAGCTTTGAGTAGGTAATCTTGAAAGTACTGTTATCTTCTAGTTATGAAATTCTCCCCTAGCAATGGTTGCTTATACTACTCATTCTTTAAATATAATTTTTAATCTCCTCAATTTCTGATTGCAAGCTTTTCATGGGCTATAATTCTTTGCTAAACTGTCTTTCATGTTTTCTATCATTTTGTTTCACTCAGCTAGATTTTTACTAGTGTCTTTAGATAGCTGCTGGAATTATTTTTGTTATTACTTACATTACTTGTTTAGTAATATCTTCTGCAAACCCACAGAGTACCTCTTTTTTCTATCTTCTAAACTTCTCTGTTAACCTTTTGAGGAACTACAGTGTTTGTCTTATAATATTCCCCCCTTTGAATCCTCCCTGAATTGGCTTTGGGGAGCTTGGAGTTTTTGGATGCATTTTATTGCCTTATTACATTTCTATTGGAGCTTTTCTTTAGTTTCTTTTGGTTTAGTGCTGAAATTTGTAAATGTTTATTGTGTAAAGATTATGTTGCTTATACAGGGATGTTTGTACTTGATTTCTTATCATTGATATAATTTTGGCTTAGCTAACTTCAGCATTTTGCATTTCTCCCAAGATCCAGCTACTTTGGTCAATTTTTGAGAGAAACATGCAGCATATTTAGGCAAACACTGAAGTTTTTGGGAGTGTGTCTTAGTATTTTTAGGGTCACAATTATAAACTGTGTATTTTTTTACCTAGAAAACCAGTTAATAAGAACATTAGTAGTAACAAGTAAATCAGTTATGCTATTATACAAGGACAAATTGGATATTGACATAACATAAGAACCAATTATGTATCACCTTTAACCTAGAGAGGAAATTAAGAATTGCAGTGCAAATTACAAGGTGACTAAGTTATTTATCCATAGCTAATCTTCACTAAATGTCACAGCTACAATTTTGGTGATCATAGAAAAATATTCTAAAGTAATTTTTATAGTCAACTATGAAGAAACTTACAACATTTTATGCTAATATTAATAAAGTTTTGTTGGACTTGGAACAGGGGAATGCAAGAAAAAAATTCTTAAACTGTATGCTATTACATTAGGAGGAGACAGTAATTGGACAAAGGATAATACTGGGCAATAGAGGATTTATAAAATTAGGTAAAAGTGACAAAATACTCACAAGAAATAGAGTACATAATAGGGAGACAAAAGAAATTTTATGGAGAAAAAATTAACAGGCATATAATTAAAGGCAGTAAGTCTAAAAAGGAAAAGATGTAGAAACAAAAACAATGTAAGAAAAAGAGATAGAAAAAAGAGAAGAAAAAGGACAGTGAAACAGCACTACAGTAGTTAAGAAGGAAAAAGAAAGAAAAATATATAGTCAATAAAAATGAAACCAAGCATAGTGGAGCACACCTGTAGTCCTAGCACTCAAGAGGCTGAAGCAGGGGTATCGCCTTGAGTTTGAGGCTATCCTGGACTGCACAATTAGTTTAAGGCCAGTGGAAAACTATGAAGGGCAATTCTCTTTCAAAAAACAATAATAAGTTTTCTGCAATTAAAATGAATCTTTACTTTTCAAAATCTACAACTCTGGGGAAGTTTTCAAGTTGTGTTCCTGGTTACACTGGTAGATGAAGAAGGCATTCAGTCCCTACATTTGTGCTACAGAAGCAACAGCCAGCAGGAGGGCAAGGATGCCAATGGTCTAATTTTCAAAGCCAGATCAATTTAGGCTAGGTCTCATCTTTGGTTGTGGTAGCAAGGCCTGTGTACTTTAGCTCAGACCCTCAAATTGTGTCTTTCCAGTTTTTTCCTTAGCCACTTTGTCTAATGCAGCTATCTATTATCCAGTTACTATGGAAATGTAACATTGCAAACTCTGTAGAGGACACATGTGACTCTTCTGGAACTCAGGTTCAAACAATCAACCTTTCTACAGAAGGACTTTCAACCAAAAGCTTTCTCTAGGTTTATGGTGAGCACTGGTACTTGAGTCACTCATATATTGTAGCTTTAGAAGAACACATTATCAGCAGAATCCTGCACTCTCCCTATAGAACATAGAAAGCACCAATCCCATCTTTTCAGCTGTCACATTTCTTCCAGAGGTCCTCTGAGCTTTCTATCATTATCTTTGTCTCTGTAGGTTTTGTCTCAATTGCCCCTGAAAACTGTGAGCTGAGATTAAGAAACCAGGAAGAAAGTGCAGATGGTTTCTTTCAATTTTCATTTTGTGTCCAGTGTCTTTAATTTCTCTAACCTTCCTGACAGATTCTTCTTAAATCCTATAGACCTATTTCGTTGTTTTTCTTCTTCAAGTTATTGTTTTCTGATATCTGAATTCTGAATCTCAGAAAATTTAATTTTTTGTTAGTCAAAACTCCATTTATTTCAGTTATTTTTATTATTTTATTCTGCTTGATTTCACTAGTTTTGTGTTCTCATATTTGACCTCTTTTATATCTTTTGCATCTGTAAATTTAGTAGCAATTTTAATGACATAATTTCTCAAAGAAGTATTACAAGGTAACTGCTAATCAAAGAAGATACCATAAAACACAGAGTTTATGCTTGGCTGAATGTTAATTTTTAGGTAATCAGAATAAAAAATAATAATTGACAGAGACTATAATACAAACATGACAGAGTTGTGTTTCTCAAGTCACTTCTAACATAGTTAATATCAAGAAATCACACAAGCAGTAATTTTTACCAGCTATTCTATTTTAATTAATTTTATTTCTGCCACTAATTCTGCCTCTGAACATAACATTTGGAAATTAAATGATAGTTGGTCAGAATAAAGCCTAACACTTTATTCACTAGATACAGTGTTTTAAATGGTCTTTTACAGTTTCTTCCAATAACTGAGTCAAAATTTACTTTAAAATTGGAGAAATTAATGAGAAACTATACATACAGAAAGTAAAAAAGTTAATTAGTAGAAACAAATATAAATAATTTGTGATTTGAAGTGATTGTAGAAAACTAAAAAAATCTTAAATTATTTTGTTTCTGCTACAAATAAGGAGACACTAAAGTTGTTTCCATTTTATTCTTTCTACTGTTAGTAAACAAAGTAATATTTAACCTAGAAAATGTACTTTCTATGGATTTATCCACTTTTTGTGACACAATAGTTCCATTAATTTTTAAAAATGACCATAACATTACCATCTGCTATCAAAAAGACAAGACTGGAGCACTTGTAAGAAAAAAATGCATAATATGTTCTCTAAAAATCTTTCATTTTCCTTTATGATGTCCTTCAGCATGCCTTTCTGAGGTCTTCTAAAAGGAAATTCTGATACTGGCATTCACTAGTTACTTACTGTCCTACATGACTTTTAACATTATTGTTTTCATTGGCAAAACTTGTTTGCACTGGATTTAACAGAGAGTTTACTCGGCTACTTATCAGTTGCTAGCAATCATACAAAATCAAATATTTTAATTAGAAATACATACTTATATACTTTGTGCATTATACAGATAATGCAAATCTCATCTATGTCTTTTAATATAAAAATGATCAAGCAAAAACCATATGATCATCTCTATTGATGCAGAAAAAGCTTTTGATAAAGTCCAACACTCATTCATGACAAGAACCTTACAGAGAATTGGAATAGAAGGTCTTTATCTAAATACGGTAAAGGCCATCTATGACAAACCAACAGCCAGCATCATATTGAATGGTCAAAAACTGAAAGCCTTTACCTTAAAATCAGGCACAAGACAAGGATGTCCATTATCACCAATGCTATTCAACATAGTACTGGAAATCCTAGCCAGAGCAATAAGACAGGAAAGAGAAATAAAAGGAGTAAATATAGGAAAAGAGGAAGTTAAATTATCATTATTTGCAGATGACATGATACTTTACATAGAAAACCCCCAAAACTCTACTGAAAGACTCCTAGATATAATTAACAAATTTGGCAAGGTAGCTGGATACAAAGTGAATCACAAAAATCAATAGCATTTCTATACACTAACAACAAAAGTACTGAGAGAGCAATAAGAGAAACTACAACCTTTACACTAGCATCCAGAAAAATGAAATACTTAGGAATTAATCTCACAAAAGAAGTAAAAGAGCTATACAGGGAAAATTATAATACCCTGAAAAAGGAAATTAAAGAGGACCTCAGAAAATGGAAAGACATGCCCTGTTCATGGATAGGAAGAACAAACATTGTAAAAATGGCCATTCTCCCAAAATTACTATACAGATTCAATGCCATCCCAATCAAAATACCACTAACATACCTCATAGATCTAGAGAAATCAATCCCAAAATTCATCTGGAACCCGAAGAGACCTAGAATAGCAAAGGCAATTCTAAGCAACAAAGGCAAGGCAGGAGGCATCACAATCCCCGACTTAAAATTATACTACAAAGCTACAGTGATAAAGTCAGTATGGTACTGGAATAGAAACAGACCCGAGGATCAGTGGAATAGATTGGAAGATACAACCACAACTGCAAACTCA
>PVJX010037618.1:0-16830 GCA_004027295.1 Dolichotis patagonum
AATCCTACTTGGTCATGGTGTATAATCTTCTTGATGATTTGCTGCATCCTGTTTGCCAATATTTTATTGAGAATTTTTGCATCTATGTTCATCAGGGAGATTGGCCTATAGTTCTCTTTTTTAGTTGAGTCTTTCTCTGGTTTTGGTACTGGAGTGATATTTGCTTCCAGGAATGATTTAGGCAGAATTGCTTCCCTTTTTATTTCACTGAAGAATTTCAGGAGTGTTGGAGTTAAGTCTTCTTTATATTTCTTGTAGAATTCTGCAGTGCATCCATCTGGGCCTGGACTCTTCTTTGTAGGCAAGGACTTAATTACATTTTCAATTTCAGTAATAGAAATTGGGTTATTCAGCAGTTTTACATCTTGCTGATCCAGCTTTTGTGGTTCATATGTATCTAGGAATTTGTCTATTTCTTCAGTGTTATCGAACCTATGAGAGTAGAGGTTTTCAAAGTAGGTGTTGATGATCTTCTGTATTTCCACTGAGTCTTTAGTAATTTCACCTTTTTCATTTCTTATTGCGTGAATTTGAGTTTTTTCTTTCCTTTTTTTAATAAGGTTGGCCAGGGGCTTATCAATTTTATTTATTCTTTCAAAGAACTCTCATCATTTTCTTAATTCAGTTTTTGTGTCTTCTTTAATCTCATTGATAATCTCATTAATGAAATCCTTTATCTGCTTATATCCTATTTGAACTCATGGAGTATCTTGGTAATGTCTTCATATATTCTTCTCTGATCTCTTCAAATGTTTGGCATTTCAGGTTTTTCCCTGAGACTTCCCTGCACTATGGTTCTCATGATATGATCTCTTGGCACTAATCAATTCTGAGGCATCATTTCCTTTGGTTTCTCAAGATTCTTGTACTTGGTTAAATGTTGCTTATCTGTGCGTTTTGTAAGCTCTGCCACTATAGTAGAGCTCTCTTTAATAAGTGCGTTTCTCCCTGTCATGTGTCTCTAGCTTTAGGTGAGATTTAGTGCACAGACACCTACTCAGTTCATTCAAAGAATAATGACTGGTTCCTAGCACTGAATTGCAAGGAGAGAATAGCTTCTAGTAATACTAACATCCAGAGAATCCATAATATATTAACACATAATTTAGAGGTAATGGAGTGTTAAACTTCTTTAGCAAGTTTTATAACTTTTCAGTAACCCAGGAATCCAAAGATTTAGTAAAGGTAGAGAAAGTTTGGGGAGAAAAGAGAAGATAACAGAGAAAAGGATTTTTAAAAAGAAAGAAGAATAATTGAGGAAAACAGAGAGACTAAAAAGTAACAAAGTGAATGGAAGAAGAGGAAGTATTTTTGATGATATTATTTTTATACCTGGAAAGATCAAGGGAGTTTGGAAAGATTTGTGGGTGTAGAGAAAGGAGAGGAATTTATGAGTAGAAAGCAGGAAAGACTTGGTGGCTATCATATCTAGTATATAAACCAGCAGAAACTTTATGTTAGAAGACTAAAGCAATGACTTTTGATGATGGAAAATCTTTTGGTCAATGTATAACCAATGTATAACAAAAGTGATCATTAACATGCATATACAATTGCTCATGAATGTATACATGCTAAAATATAAAAGTAGGAAAATTAAATTTTTATAATGGTTTTCACTTCCAAAAATTGTAAGGGAAAGTGTGGAGAATTATTAGTGTTTGAGAGGCTAAGTGAGAAAAGACTTGGGTGAGAGGTTTTAAATTGATAGTGAAAGAGATACAGGGAGATTTAGCCCATTCAATACCTTAACAGAAACACTAATTTTAGAAACCCTATGAAGGCACCCTTGGTAAAGGGGAAACCTAAAGTGAAATGGTAACATGCTGTGGCATTTAGATTTATCTTAATAGTTTATGTAAAAAAGAGGAATACATAGAAAGGGATAGGAAAAGACAAGTAATAAAATATATGACAGAAGAGCTAAGAGATAAGATAAGATATGCGGGCAAAATAATACTGGTAAGGGAAGAGTGAGATTTGTATATGGGAAGTGAGAGATGAAATAGAAGATTATATCCAGCTATTGAACTAATGATCAGGTAAGGTTAAATAACATTCAGAAACAAGCTTTGAAGTGGGCATATGGAAATTACTTACCTGGAGTGTTTTACACAAAACCTTAGAAAATTTATACACATTGATATAGATATAACTTATATATACAAAGGCCTATAGCCAAAAAACCAAACAAATGAAAAAATACACACACACACACACACACACATATATATATATATATATATATATATATATATATACACAAAAAAAATTTCCCCTAACAAAGCAAACATACAAGTGCTCTGTTTTCAGGAGCCCCACATGTTCTCAGAATATGGTGAGTTGCCAGTGTTCCGACAAGTAGCAACCCCAGCAACTTCAGTTTCCCCATCTGTGATTCTGACACAAGATGTGGTATTTGATCCACTCAGTTCACCTGTCTCAGCTTTCCATGCTCCTCATTTGCAGTTGTGTCTCAGTTCCACTCAGGGTTTTGCTGGACACTAAATTCAGTGGTCCCCTGTGATCAAGCAGGAGACAGCATACCTGCATCTGAACACTGTTCTGATGGTTTTTCTGTAACCCCTTTATTCCTTGGTCAAAGCAATACTCCTGCTTGCCAAATTTCTTTTTTCTTTTCTTTTCTTTTCTTTTCTTTTCTTTTCTTTTCTTTTCTTTTCTTTCCTTTCCTTTCCTTTCCTTTCTTTTCCTTTCCTTTCCTTTTTTTCTTTTCTTTTTCCTTTCCTTTCCTTTCCTTTCCTTTCCTTCTGTCTCTCTGGGTCTCTTGGTCTCTCTCTCTTTCTTTCTTTCTTTCTTTCTTTCTTCATTCTCTTTTTTGGAGACAAAGTCTCACTGTGTAGTGGAGGCTTGTCTTGAACTCATGATGATTCCCTACCTCAGCCTCCTAAATGCTGATTATACAGGCATGGGCTGCCATGCCTCCTTTGAATTTCAGTTATACCTGGGGTATCTATTGGTTTCTGTGGGTCAGCAGGAAATAGAGTCCATGGACAGTGACTTGAAATTTGTTTCTACATTCAGAGATCCTGTGTCTTAGATTTTCATTTTCACAAAGGGTTTGTTTCCACCCTGTGAATTCAGTGATGAAATAGGCAGGAATGTCTCCCTCACATAGAATTCAATGTCGAATTGAATGGACATGTCAAATTGAATGGAATGGAATGGATTGGAATGGAATGGAATGGAATTGAATGGAATGTCAAAATGTGGATGGACAAGAGAGAGTGCACATAGGCCCAGAGCTCACCAGAGTTTAGGAAAATGTGGGGAGAGAAACTCCTCTCAAAATTCTTTTGTGTCCTTTTTCCACTTCTTGTTCCCACTGGTCACAGTTCCTTTCAGCAACCCTTTGTGATTCTTGCTGTCTTACAGATATCTCAATGTCTGCTTCCACATCTCTGACCAGGACAATACACTTTGTTCCCCTCTGTCCCTAAGACTCACTGGTCCTAACTCAGCCACTGCCCTCTGAGTAATTTTCTGTCTTCCTCTAGGATTATTTTTTCAAACAGAATAAATAAGCAACAACAACAACACAGTTTCAAAGCAGGCTCGTAAGAGAGTAACAATAATGAATATATTGCATATTTTTATATTCATAGTAGTTGTTCAAAGTACAAGATACAGGCATGAAACACTGTCCAGAAAATTTCTAGCACAAAACTTTCCCCTCAATAAACCAAAAGAAACTAGCTATATAACTAGCTTCACTCTCTTGCACTTGTATATATTTTTTCCTTGCTTCCTTTCACCTTTCTCCCATCACAGTTTTTCTTTTGTTTGGGAGAGTTTCTTCCCAATTCACAATATCTGTTGTACTGTTTGGATCTTGTTTACTCTTTCTGATTCTCACACTACTAAGACTGTATGATGTTTACACCTGTGGGTCAGGTTTATTCCACTTACAATTATAGTCTCAAGTTGCATCAATTTACCTATAAAAGTCTCAAGTTTATTTTTATGGCTGAGTAATAATCACACACACACACACACACACACACACACACACACACACCTATTACAAACTGCACTGCTATAAACTTTGGTGCACATGTATTACTGTTGTTCAACAATTTTAATTCTTCTGGGAAGATACCCAGAAGAGGAAATTTTGGGTCAAATGGGACCTCCAATCCTAGTTTATTGAGGAAGCTCTATACTGATTTCCAGAGTGGTTGCACTGGCCTAGCCTCCCACCACAAGGGGAGGAGTTCTTTTTCCCTCACAGCTCCCCCAAGATTTCTTATTAGTTATTTTCTTGATGAGAGCCTTTCTTATGGAGTGAGATGTGATCTCACAGTGGTTTTAATTTGCATCTCTTGAATAACCAGTCATGTTGAATATTTTTCATATATTTATTTACCATTTGTATTCATTCACCTCAGAAGTGTGTATTCTTCTCAGATGCCCATTTTTGGATTGGGTCTTTGAATTTATGAGGCCTGATTGTTTTCAATTCTTTATATGCTCTTGATATAGGTCCTTTGTCTGAGGGACAACTGGCTATAATTTTTTCCACTATTGATTGTCTTTTCATTTTGCTGATGATTTCTTTGTTGTGTAAAAGCTTTTTAATAAGGCAAGATCCCATTTATTGTATTTAGCATGTGGTCTTGGTTTTGTTTGTGAAGTTTCTGCCTACACTTACGTCTTCAAGACTTCTAAATATTTTCTCTTTCAGTATATTTAGTGTTTCTGTTTTAATATTTAGATCTTTGATCAATTCTGACTTCAATTTAGTGCATGGTGACAAACATTTGTCTAGTTTTAGTCTTTGGTATGTGGAAAGCCAGTTTTTCCAGCACCATTCCTTCCAGGTTTCTTATCATCTATCTTTTCCTTCATCTTTAAATTATGTATATTTTGGGCTTCTCATATGAGAATTCATGTATTTAACATTCTGTGTCTGCTTTATTTCATTTTGCATTATGTGGTCAACTTTCATCCACTTTTCTAAAAATGAATCTACTTTACTCTTTAAACCTCATTAGTACTCCATTGTGTCTAGATTAATGTAATTTAAGTGTATAGCTTTGTAGTGTTAACTAAATTCACCTGTTTTTGCTACTGTTCTACAGAACTATTTCATCTTATAAAACTCAAACTCTCTTGTACTTATTAAACAATGTTGCATATATGCAGTGGTTCCTGCCATCTTTTTGTAAAGATTTTTATTTTATTAGTACATATTTGGAGGTCATGTGGATTACTGTCAACTTGCGGGTTGGTTACATATGCATGGCACATCATCTTTTTCTTTTTAATCCCCTTCCCATTGTTTCCTTCTTCCTCCCTCATTCTTCAATTCCTTGATCTCATTCTCAATTCTTTTTGATATTGATAATCTTAACTTGTGTTTTGGCATATAGTAGTTACAGTCATTGAGACTGTTAGGTTCTTGAAAATGGCTTATCTTTATTCTATTTATTTCCCCTTCCCTTCCTCACCTTTCACTCTTTTTTCCCTTGGACCAAGTCTGTGCTGCAAGAGATCTCTCTGCTCCTTCTGTCCATTCTTCTTATTCCCTTTGTTTGTATTTTGCAACACTTCAGTGAACGATATCATATAGTATTTAAGTTTGTGCCTGGTTTATTTCATTTCACATATTTTCCAGGTGCATCCATTTTTCTACAACTGTCTCAAATCTGTTAGTTTTTTAATAGCAAGACAGTATCCCATTATATGCAGATACCACATTTTCTGTATCCAATAATCTGTTGTTATATACACAGTCTGTTTCCAGGATTAGGCTTTTACAAATTGTGCTGCTATAAACATTGATATGCAAGCATTGCTGTAGTATAATGCCTTAAGCTGTGTGAGGAAGATTTTTACCATGAGGATGGTTGTAATTTCCAATTTCTGTTCTTTGAGAATTCTCCATATTCATTTCTATAATATTTGTACCAGTTTACATTCCCATCAACAGTGAAGAAGGTTTCCTTTGTTCATCATGACCAACCCAGCATGTGTGTTTTATTTCTTAATGATTACTGTTCTTTCAGGAGTAAGATGGAATTTTGGCATTTTATTAATTTGTATTTCTCTGATGGCCAGAAATGATGAGCACTTTTTCATATATTTGTTAACCGTCTATATTTTTTTCTCAGTGAAGTTTCTGATCATTTTTCTTGTGTATTTCTTGACTGGATTTTTAATTTTGGCTGGTTGAATCTTTTTGGAATTCTTCTATAGTCTAGATATTAGTCATCATGTGAGAAACAGCAGGCAAAATTTTTTCCCATTCTGTTTTCTCTTCACTCTACTGTATTTGTTTTGTTTCCTTTTTTGCTAAGCAGAAGCTTTGTGATCTGATTTAATCCCATTTGTTGATTCTTACTGTGATTTCTTGTGCTTGTGACCTATAAAAGGAACACAGATTCAAAGTTTTGTAATTTTTATGCAATAGTGTTTTATATACATAATGCACATTTCTGTCTCACCTGAAAAATAATTCTGATGTCACTTCATACTATTTTTCTTTGATGATACTAACGTCTATCTTAAGCTACTTTCTTAGCCTTTATTTATTTATTTATATTCAGACAGATATTTCATGTGTTTTCTAGGTTGTGCCTGAACTTGCAGTCCTCCTGCCTCAATCTGCCATAATGTTGAGATTACAGGAGCTGGCACTTCATCTATTTTACTACTCAAACCTTTCCATTGAATCCCTTAAAATGTTTGTCCTTAGCATTAAAATTTGAAGTTAGCATTCTGATAGAATAGTCAATATATTTGACTTGTTTCCTCTTTGTTTTTAAAAGTGTACAGAAAGGTATAGTTTTTCTAAAATGTTACTGTTTCTAAATGTTATTGCAGGAAATTCTTTATGATATATTTTATTTTTCATTTGCATTTTCTTCAAGTCTGCAAAGAAAGCAGAATTAGAAAAAAATCAACAGGGTTTAAAATAGAAGAAGAAAAGGTGACACAATAAGGTTGAAGGAGATTCTTCTAGTGAATACAAGGTAACAATATTATTGTGTTCTTGAATTATTATTATAGTACATCATAATAATTTTTATTTAGTTATGGTTAACAATAATTATATTGTTGTATTGTTATTTTTATATTCTATTAATTACATACAAATGGTCAGTTATTGCATACCTATGGAAATATTAATTTGTTACATATCTAAACAGCTGTAAATTTTATAATGTGGGATAAATAAAATTTAAATGTTAATACTAAAAGCTGGATATGTATAAGTATTAACATAGTGTCAATTTTCTTCACTTTTGATTTTACTCGAAATTTCAAGCCATTTTAATTTATTGTTTTCTATGGACAGGTCCATGGAAATCATGTGAAACGGAATACATTTTGCTCCTTTTTATTCTGGATAATTATGTATTTGCATACCACATTTTCTTCTCATTTATTCATTTGTTGATAGAAATAAGACATTTTTCCTTCTGATGGCTATGATGAATAATGATGCTCTCAGCACAACTTTAGAGTATCTGGTAAGGTCCCAGTTATTCAAACTTTTAAGCATATATCAAATTGCATAAGTGATTGGCCATGTAATCCTATGCTTAAATTTTGAGGAAACTTACAAAATCTTGTATTATTTACCCCCAATGATTAAAATTCCATAGGCAATTATGAAGAAGAAAAGGAAGAGGAAGAGGAGGAGGAGTAGGAAGAGGAAGATGAAAATGATTATTCTGAGTCTCCAGGAAAAGGCAGGAAGAAAATTTGTAAGATTCTTAAAGATGATAAAGCAGGAAGATAAATACAAAATGCTTTTAAGAGGAGGAGACACAAAAACTATTTCCTGAGTGGGTGTGTGAGCAAAAGAAATTGAGAGAGGTAACCAGTTTATTTCTGTTTGATATGCGACTTTCATAGATTCATGTCATAGATATAGTTCAGTATATGAAGAGAATAATATTGTAGTCAACTGAAGATTTCTAGATAAAAACTTATTCTTTATACTGGAAGATTTTATGGAATGTAAAAGTCATTTTTAGGCTATATCTGTAGTATAGTTAGGTATGTGGAAAGATTTGATATCCTTGCCTACTTGTCTAAATGAATATTGTGTACTTAGGTAGAAAAACATTTAAAATTTATTTCTTAATACATAAGAATTTTCAATTTAAAAGTGAACTTTATGTTGTAAACTTTTAGAAATAAACAGGTGTAATAAAACAGTGAACTCCCAGGTGTCCATTAATCTATCTTCATTCATTACTTACAGGGCCAATTTTGTTTCATGTATTTTACTTTCTGATTATTTTAGGGCACATCCCAGAAACCATATCATTTCATCTGAAATTAGTTGAGAATATATTGTTAAAATATAAGGGCCTTTTAAACATTACTTCAATACCACTATGTTCAGTTTCTTCATTTTTTTGACTATTACACTGGTGGTTTTTTAAAATATAGAATATGTAGCATCTGGATGTTGTACCTGTTATTAATTTGAATTGGTGGTTTCACTTTTTTCCCCATTTTTACATTCATTTTAAGAAAGCATACCCTTTGGTGAAGTTCACTGACTTTTGTATTTCCCATAAACTGGTAGTTGAATGCAGAAGCCTGATAAAATTTAAGTTTTGACAAAAATCTCATAGATGGTAATGTGTAAGTCCTCATGCATGGTACTAAGAGGTAATTAAAATCTGGTTGTCCTATTTGTGGTGTTATCTTTGGCTGATATTTTTCATCAAGTAATAACTTCTGAAAAATCCATTAAAATCAAATATCATGTTTTTTAAAAATTCTGATCCTTGATACACCTATGAGTATTTGTGTTTCTAAAATATTTCATCATTGTAAGTGGTTTATACTATATTTTCTGTCTTATTTCAGATAAAATGCTACATGATAACATATTTTATATATTTTTTGGCTTATCAGACATCTTTTCTAATTTTTTTCTTATAAAATTTATAGCATACCCTTTGTTAAAGCCACTTATTTCTACAAGGCTATACTTAAAACTTTCCATTGAAGCAATGACTAGTTATACTTTTAACTTGTCTTTGATTTTCCCTGGTATATTTCTCTTTAATATTCTTACAATAGTTCTTGCTTAACTGGGCACTTTTAGATAATGACTCTTGAGGATCTCCAGGTAGTCAGGAGCCACTGAATATGAGCTGAAGCCCAACACAGGAATCCCTACCTAACTATGCAGCCATGGGTCTTTGCTCTGAATCTCATAGGGTCCCACCCAGAGTCCCCAAGTTGCCAGGGAGGTTTGGTGTGCTACATGGTATGTGCTAAAGTTCTGTCTGATATACTCCACGTACTATTAAACCTTAGCACACCACTCAGAACTTGGTAGGGCTCTGCCCAGTGACCTTAAACAGCCAGGGAGTTTTGGTGAATCACATGGGGGAGTGCTGAATGTCCACCTAGTGCACACACCCCCATCTGAGGTGCCCTTGAATGTCACTAAGAGCCAGGGAATAAAAGAAAATGACAAAACAAAATAGCAAGATGCAATTTTAAACCTCCAGTCCATTGCAACCAAGCCTAGGAGACATGAATATAAGAGAAAGTATAAGCCATACACCTGAAACTTCTGAAATGATAGTAACTGAAGTAAAGAAGCAACTCCATGATGCTATAAAGGAACTCAGACAGAAATAATCTCCAAGGTAAAATAGAAATAATAAACATAATAAAATAAATGCTGAACACATCTAAAGAAGACATACTTAAAAATTAAGGAGCACAGAAAGAAATGGAAACCTTGCATGAACTTATATTTGCTTATATTTAAGCAAGAAACTGAATGCATGAAACAGATTCAAGAAGATATCTAGGATATCAAAAATTCCATGAAAAGCTGCCAAACTGCCTGAATAAATGTGAAGATCCACTTTGAGATACAGAAGACAAGATTGCACATAGTGAACAAGAAAGCAAAGATCTTTTAAAAATAACCAGGAATCAGGAAATAATTCAACAGCTGCAAAACAATGCAAAGAAAAATAGTATAATATTGGTAGATGTAAATGAAAAAGAAAGTGACAACACAAATGATATCAAAAGACTACAAAGACAGTGTCACATGCAGGGTTGTGCTCCCTTTAGACTTTTGGGTCCTGGAGTTTTTGAACTCCACCCAGCCAGGCACTAGGTCCAAGCACTGCACTGCAGCGGTGCATCTGCACTAGCTGCACAGAGGATTCAAACTCTGCCAAGCCCAGCAGTCCATCAGGGGAATGCCCAGCCAGACTCACTAATCACAGAGGTACCAAGTGCAGGCCAGCCCAGTGCTCCAGATCCACCCATCAGGGAGCTATGATGGGACTGGAGAATTTGAGCTCTACTCATCAGGGAACAAGGCCCCAGCTCCATAGTTCTGTGGTGTGGCCCTTCTAGCCACACAGTTGCTCCAAGAGGTTCTGCAATCTGCCCAGCCAGGAGCAACGCACCAGTACCATATTCCAGGAGTGTGCTCTGGTTAGCTGCATGCTCCACAGGCTCAGAACTTCTCCCAGCCAGAGGCAAGGTCTAGGCAGTGCCATACTCCGGGTCATGTTCCACCTAGCTGCCTGGATCCTGGATGATTTGAACTCCACCCAGCCAGGCATTAGGCCCAGGCAACACAATGATGGTGAATCCTTGCTAGCCACCTGGGTGCTAAAGGTGCTCTACTCCACTCAAATTGGTTCTAAGCCCCAGCAACAAACTCCTAGAATGTGTCCTTGCTAGCAGCAAGAGAATCCAGCCTCTGTTCAGCCCAACATCCCACAACAACCTAGCTCAGCACGTCACGGGAACACCCAGCCAGCCTCACAGGCAATAGAGGACATTTCTCTGGTGTCATAGGTCAAGGTTGCAGCCCAGCTAGCCACTGGGATATCAAAGCATTGAAATTCTGCCAAGTGCAGCATTCCATTGCAATCCATCAGGCTGGTGCCTGACCAGCCACATGGGTCCCAGATGAAAATGACAAAAATGAAACAGCAAGTGGTAGTCTCAGTCCTCCAGTCCACTGAGAGCAAACTCAAGAGACAATGAAGAGGACTCCACTGGAAACTGCACAAGTGAACATTCTGAAATGATAACAAATCAAATAAGGAAACAACTCCATGAAGTTATAGAGGAAATCAGGTGAGAAATAATCTCTCAGGTAAGAATGAAATGACAAGCATGATGAAAGAAATGCTGTGTTTATCTCAAGAAGATCTAACTAAAAAAGTACAAGAACATAAGAAAATGCTGGAAATCTTGAATGAATAATATAAGACAGATTTAGAATGCATGAAAGATATTAAAAAAGATATTCAAGAAATTAATTCCATTGAAAGCTGGCAAAACTGATTAAATGAAGCTGAAGATAGTCTCTCAGACCTTGAAGACAGGATGGAATATTATGACCATGAAAGAAAAAGTCTCTGAAAAATACCAAGGAACAGGAAACAACAATTCAACAGCTGCAATATGGTGAAAAGAGAAACAATATTAGATTGATAGGTGTCTACAAAAAATCAGAGGTCTACAACAATGACCTGTGAAGACAATTTACAGAAATAATAAAAGAAAGTTTTCCAAACAATGGAAGAGAATTTGATATGCAGGTAAATGAGACATAACTTATCCCAATTAGCAATGATCGAAATCAATCTTCACCCAGATATATAAGAAGAGTATCAGAAATTCAGCACAATTAGAATACTAAAATCTGCCCGAAGACAGAAACAGATCATCTCTGAAGAAAAACCTATCAGGATCATGGCTGACCTCTCAAAACAAATCTGGAAGTCAAGAAGAGCCTTGAGTGAAGGATTTCCAGGCCTGAAAGAAAACAACTTTTGAACCAGATTGATGTATCCTCTAAAACAATCTTTGGAAATAAGTAAAGGAATAGAACAGTCCCATGACAAATTACAACTGAAGAAATTCATGGGCACCAAACCAACACTACACTGAATACTGACATTCTAGAAAAATACAAATATAGCTTTAATCACAAGAGCAACAACAAAAGTAAACCAGTAATCTGGGTAAACAATTGAAACAGAAAAAGTAGAAGTTCAACAACAGAAGATAACATGACTGTGATAAATTAGAACTTATCAGATATATTTATCAAAGTAAATGGTCTCACCTCACCAATAAATAGAAACAGAATGGCAGAGTGGACTACAAAACAAAATCTAACAACATTCTGTGTACAAGAAACACATTTATCTTAAAAGGAAATTCATATACTAAAAGTCAAAGGACAGAAAACAATACTTCATGCAACAGAAATGAAGAAAAATGCAGGAGTAGCTATTTTGCTTGCAAACAATGTGAACTTCAATCCAAGAATGATCAAAAGAGTTAAAGAATATCACTACTTAATTGTTAGGGGAAATATTCAAGAAGAAGAGATTACAACCATAAATATATATGCACCAAACTTGGAATCACCCAACTATATAAGATAAAACTTAATAGACATGAAAAACCCAATAAACAGCAACACAGTCATAGCAGGGGAACTTAAGACCCCCTTGTCACAGGGAGACAGATCAACCAAAGAAAAAATCAGGAAAGAAATAACAAACTCAAAAAAACTTGTGAAAAAAAATGGACCTAGTAGATGTGTACAAAATATTCCACCTAACAACATTGGAATACACTTTCTTCTCACCTTCACATAGGTCAGTCTATAATATATCATGCACTAACTCACAGAACATGCTTAAGTAAATGCATAGGAATTGAAATAATTCCATGCATATTATCTGAACATAGTGCAGTAAAATTAGAAATTAGGGACAAAACCTCCCCACAAGAACCGCATAAACACATGAAAACATAATAACACTTTCTTAAGCAACCAATGAGTCACAGAAATAATGGAAGAAGAAATAAAACATTAACTACAATGCAATGACAATACATGTCCCAACTACCGGAACCTATGGGACACAATGCAAGCAGTCCTCAAGGGAAATTTATAGCACCAAGCTCCTAAATTAGGAAAATTGAAAGAACACACATAAACAACTTAATGTTGCAGACTTCTAGGAAAAGAAGAACAGTGAAGCATAAAGCTCAAAGAAGGCAGGAAAGTATAATGATCAGAGCAGAAATTAATGCAATTGAAATGAAGAAAACAATACAAACAATGAATCAATGAGTTGGGTAGTGAAAGATTTAAAAAATTGATTATTCCCTAGCCAATATTATCAAAAAGAGGAAATAAAAAGCTCAAATCCATGCAATAAGAAAGGAATAGGAAGAAATCACTACAGACCTTGCAGAAATACAGAACATCATCGATACCTACTTTGAAAACCTTTATTCACATAAGTTCAATAACATGGAAGAAATGGACAGATTGCTAGAACCATATGAATTAACAAAGAATGAAGAAAATGTAAAACTTCTGAATAACCCAATTGCAGTTTATGAAATTGAAAATGTAATTAGAACCATACAAAACATAAAAGCCCAGGTCTTGATGGATTCATGCTGAAATCTACATGAAATTCAAGGAAGACTTAATGCCAACACTCCTCAAACTCTGCAATGAAATTGAAAGATAAGAAATTCTCACTAATAAATTCCTGGAAGCAAGTAGTATGCTAATACCAAAACCAGGGAAAGACCCAATCAAAAAAGAAAATAATAGGACAATCTCCCTAATGAACACAGATGCAAAAATCCTCAATAAATTACTGGTAAATGGTGTGCAACTAGTAATCAGGAAGATTATACAACATGATCTACTGGGATTCATCACAGGCATCCAGGGATGATTCAACACATGCAAATCAATAAACGTAATACATCATATCAACAGAGCCAAGGACAGGAAACATATGGTCAATCTCAATAGATGCAGAAAAAGCTTTTGATGAAATCCAACACTCATTCATGATAAAAACCCTACAGAAAATCAGAATAGGTTGTCTCTACCTCGATCTGATAAAACCCAAAGGTGATAAGCCAACAGCCAACATCTTAGTAAATGGACAAAACCTGAAAACTTACAACCTAAAATCAGGGACAAGACAAGGATGTCCATGATCACAATTTGTATTCAATTTAGTGCTGGAAACATTAGCCAGAGCAATTATACAAGAAAGAGAAATAAGAGTAAGAATAGGAAAGGAAGAAGTTAAATTACAGTTATTTTTAGACAACATGATACTCTATGTAGAAGACACCAAAAATGTCATTGAAAGACTCCTAGACATAATATCCAAATTCAGTAATGTAGCTTGATACAAGGTCACCAGTCAAAATTGATACCATTTTTGTACACAAACAACAAACTCAGTGAGACAGAAATAAAGGAAACTACATCCATCTCTTTAGCATTCAAAAAAATGAAATATGTAGGAATCACTCCAACAAATAAAGAAAAAGTTCTATACTGTGAAAACTAGATAACACTAAAAAAGGTAATTTAAAGGGATTTTAGAAAGTGTGAAGATATTCTCTGTTCATGGATAGGAAGAACAAATATGAGAATGATCATTCTCAAAAATTTGTTAGACATATTCAATGCAATTCCAATCAAAATACAATTTGTATACCTTTCAGATCTAGAGAAATTTCCCTAAAATCATCTGGAACCAGAAGAGGCCTACAATAGCAAAGGCAGTTCTGTGCAACAAAGGCAAGGCAGGAGGCATCACAATCCTTAACTTGAAATTATATTACAAAGCTACAGTGATAAAATCTATTTAGTATTAGAATAAAAACAGACCTGAAGATCAATGGAATAGAGTTGAAGAAACAGCCACAACTACACACACAGTCACTCCTTTCTTTGACAAAGGAGCCAAACACATTCGCTAGGGGAAAAATATCCTCTTTAATCAGTGGTGCTGGATATACTGGTTCATCATATACTGAAAACTAAAACTTGACACATGCCTATCACCATGCACTAAATGAAAGTCAAAATGGATCAAAGATCTAAGTATTAAAACAGAAACACTAAAGCTACTGAAAGACAAAATAAGTGGATGTTTTAAAGACATATGTGTCAGCAGAGAATTCATGGATCAAAATCAAATTGCATGTACAATACTTCCCAGAATCAACAACTAGGACTTTATCTTATTAAAAAGTTTTGAATATCAAAAGAATTCTCCAACAGAATGAAAATAGAATCCATGAACTGGGAAAAATTCTTAGTCAACAGTGCTTCCAATAAAGGAGTTTTATCTAGAACATGTAAAGAATTTCAAAAAATCAGGCCCTTGAAATTGAAAGACCATTCCAAAAATGGGCATCTGAGATGAATACACATTTCCGTGCTGAAAAAATACAAATGGCAAATAACTACATAAAAAGTGTTCAAATCATTGGTCATCAGTGAAATACAAATTAAAACAACTCTGAGATTCCATCTCATTCCAGGAAGAAGGACCAAAATCCAGAAAACCACCAATAAAAAATGCTTGAAAGGCTGTCGAGGGAAAGGAACACTTCTACACTGTTGGTGGGAATGTAGAGTGCTGCAACCTCTGTGGAAATGCATGTGGAGTTTCCTCAAAAATCTGGCATTTTAGGTTCCATTTGTCTCTGCTTTTACAACCCTGGGCATGTTCCCAGAAGAACTGAAAACATCACATCACAGTTTTATATGTGCAACCATGTTTAAAGTATCACAGTTTGTTATACCTAATCTTGGAAACAAACCAAATGCCCTTAACCTGAGGAATGGATAAAAAGATGTGATATTTTTATACAATGGAATACTACTCAGCTACAAAGACAGACCACATTGAATCTTTTATAGGTAAATGGAAGTGGCTTAAAGTCATACTCATAAGTGAAATAAATCAAATGCAAATGTGTAAATAGCATATTGTCTCCCTACTGTATGAAACTGGAAGATTATTTACTCAATAAATATTGTGAAAAGTTAAGACAGTGCTCAAAAATAAAATATAACTCAGACACAGAAAAGAAGAAAAGAAGGAAGAGAAAGAAATAAAATATAAATTTGTATATATACACTTAAGATTACTAAGGTGATCGTCCTACTAATTCTATTAGTTCTTGGAACAAAATAGTTAACATCAGTTGGATTAGATCAATTTTGCATGACTATCTGGTAATTTGAGTAAGCCTTTTGATGATAACTACACAAAACAATAGAATCTGTTTTGTTCTCAACACCTTGTTTTGAAAGCCTACATTTTTTTTTTTGTTTTGGGCTCTTAGCTATAATTATTCATTTGTTGTTTTGTTTTTTCCTCTAATGCAGAAAGGATAAATGCACATGTGTATGCTTATATATGCCTAGAACTTAACCGTAAGGGTTTGCAAGAGTTGATTTTATTATGTATGATAGTAGGAACAACTACACTGAAGAAAAGGAGACATCATGATAGTCAGTGATGACTTCCTATCATTTTGATTCAAAGTTCAATAATGCTTTTATTCTTGATTTTGATTGATTTTAGTCAGCTTTCAGTTATTTGATTTTCAATATGTATGAAGATATGGACATCTATTTTGAAGATACAAGAGACATTATTGTAGCCATTAATGATTTCCTAGTGTTTGGTCTTGAAAGCCCTTAAGGCTCTCATGTTTTTGATGACTTTTACATTATTTTGTTTTGCAGAATCTTATTGTGTGTGAAGGTATGGACAACTATTTTGAAGAAAACAAGAGACATTATGGTAGCCACTTTTAATTTCCTGTTGTCTTTTTCTTCAATCCTGTGTTATTTGAATTGTTTTATTCTGCTCTGCTGTGTCCTGTTTTGTTTTGCTTTGCTTTGTTTTGTTCTCTTTAAAATAAAAAAAGGTATTACTCTTGATAAGCAAGTTATGGATTTAGCTCTCTTCTATTACTTCTCAAAGCATACTT
>PVJX010037619.1:0-16778 GCA_004027295.1 Dolichotis patagonum
GAATATTAAAGTCCAAATTCCAAATAACAGAAATGTAAAAAAAAATCCTGGTTGTAAGCAGAGTGAGTTGAGACTTCAGAGGAAAATTAATATTTAAGACTTACAACAAAATACAATGCATTTAATTCTCTGAGATGAAGACAAGTCTAGTGAATCTATGAATTGTTTAAGAGAAAGGTCACGCTGTTACTAACTTCTGCTACATCCAGTATGCTATGGAAGTACTATTTGGAGATGAAGTGCTTTTACTTTGACCTAAGGAAATTACTTAATGATCCAGATATTCCCCAACTCAAATCTAGTCCCTGGAGGCAAATTTGGACTTTATGGATGTGGTCTTAATTCTTTAAGATCACTACAGTTACAATGAAATACAGTAATGTGCCCTCTTTAATATCTGATGATTATGCATCAGTAGAGTATGCAGTGTAAGTTACTTTTCCTGGAGTGCTGACAGGTTTCAAGAGTTTAAATCCATATTCACACTTGTATTACCTCTCTCTGCCTCAGCTAAGTCATTTTTAAGGTAACTGATTGGATGATTTATAGCCATGTCTCTATGAAATGTTTAAGTAGTTCTCAACAGTGAGTCAAGAGCCATGATTTAGTAGTAGGAATTAGAATCTCCTAAGCAGAAGTAAGGTGCCAGATGATCTGACTAGATATTTATTTTCTAATTTTACTTAACTATTACATGTACTTGTGCATTATGCTTGTCTGTTTGAATTTTACATGAAAATTTAGTAACTCCCATGTATAAGACAATAAAAATGACTCCCGGGTTCTTTACAAAGAATTAATCACAGTCAAATATACTATTTGTTCTATGTTAACTGCTAGAACATTTTTAAAAATTTAAGTTCAGGTTTCAATCTCAGATAATCTTGTTAAGAGCTTGAAATTCATTTTTATCGGATTATATCATGTTATGTTATATAATGCGAAGATCAGTTGTCCATCATTAAAACAAAAATCTGAGAAAAAACTATCTCATATTCACACCCTAATAAAAATGTTTAAGATTCAATAAAGATCCACTGCAAGAGAATTAGGTTAGTGGCTTTATAAGAACAATAGGCAAATTCTCTCTTTTTTTGTGTTTTTTTCTCCAAATTCTATTTATTTTACAAATAATTTGGGAAGAAATGCTAATATGAAACTTTTGGTGGGACTGTTTTAGAGGTTATTTAGTAGAAAATATTTTCTACATGATTTTACTGCAATAATACTTCTCTAGAAAGAGCATATTGCAGATTTGAACAATACAGTAATTGACTATATTATTTGTATAACTTAGAAACACGTATGAGTGCTAATACAACCTTATTTTTTTAGAAGTCCCATAGTTAAAAAACCAAGGGACAATAAAATATGAACATCTTTTCATCCCATGAGCCAGTCCTAACAAAAAAGAAGTTCAAGCACTGCAGTGAGAATAGGTAAACTGCAGTTCCCTGTGCCCATGTCCCATTAGCAGCCCTTGACAGGGACTCAGAAGGTGGCCTCTTTTCTGCACGTGATGATATTCTTCATGTGCAACCAAAATACAGTCTTTAAACACAGGGATTTATATTGTGATCCTTACATTGCATTCCAGCTTCCTGGTCAGTCTCGATAAGGTCTTAAAAAATTCAAGTTTAAAAATCACAAAATTGTACTTCGGGCATCTTCAGTTTCTTTCAGTATGGAACAGTGTTTACATTCCCATGGTCTCCATCACCCTAATACTTTTGAAATTTTCTAGCTAATTGTTTTTTAAACTACTCTTCGTTTTGGGTTTACACAGTCCCTCACACGTGAGCATATATTTTGTGTCAGATTTCTCACAGAAACGATAACACACAGTATTTGTTTTTCATTGTTAAACTACCAGGTAGAACATGATTTTGCTCTGACTCATTACTGATGATACTCATTTTGTTTCTTGGTGAGGACTGTGTATTATTTATCTGTTGTTGCTGAACACGTTAACCAAAAAATACATAGAGTAGTACGAATTTATTACACCATAGGAGTGCGAGCGTCCAGGAGTCCACTACCAGGATATTAAGTTTCTTAAAAGGGTTCAGTAAGGCTGCCAGAACAGTTTGAAGCCTGGTCTCAACTCTTGTTTGGGAGTCTTCTTCCACGATTCCTCATATGATTATTAGTAGTTTACAGACCGCTGCTGCATGGGTCTCACAGGGCTGCAGCACAGCACAGCAGCTGGGTTCCCCAAGTGTGAATGTGAGTGATGCAGAGAGAGGAGAGAGAGAGAGAGACAGAGGAGAGCCAGAGACAGAGAGACAGAGGCAGAGACAGATGAGACACAGAGAGAGAGAGACAGAGACAGAGAGAGACAGAGATCTCTAATGAATGTGTTCTCTAAAGAAAGGGACACCTCATCCCTTCTGCCATATTTTAATTAAAAGTCAGCAACATTTTGAAGTTCGAAAGCTTACCATATAAATCAAGTCCAGGTGGGGCACAAGCTGGTCTGGGAGAGACCTCTGGTCCCAAAGAGGCCAGTTACTTGCTACGCACAAGAAGAACAATGGGGAGATAAGCTTGAGATGACTTCCGCAAACATTTTTGTTGAAAAAGGGAGATAATGTCCTACACAAAGGAGTGACTGCTCCATTACAACTATAAAATCCAGGTGTTAGTGTGGGAAGCCAGATTATAGTCCATGATCTGGTATGGATCTCCATTAATCTAAGGCTTACCTTCAAGGGACAGGTGTCACCTTCTAAGCCAGCTGTCTGTTGTTATGAAATGCAGTGCATACTAATAGTGTATACATGTTTAACTTGTTTAGAGATCAGAACGTAAGAGTCTTATTACCACTTCCAAGTTGCTTGGATTTGCACAAGATATTTTTTCTAGTTTTGCTTTGATTTCCTTTCTTGCAAATGAGGAATAACAATGATACTTTCTTCTTATGGTTATTGGAAGTAGCAAAGAGAGAATGTATGCAAACCACTTAACCCGATTCCTGGCAGAGTGCAGCCCCTAACTGAAAAAGGGCTCTGATAATTTTCACGATCCCTCTCAGGAAACAAGCCAGCGAAGCTTGTACTGCAAAGGACCCATCTAATTATCTCCTTCCCTTTTCTCATCCAGTCCCTCGCTTTGACACATGAAGCTCAATATTCACAGTCATCCCTTATACAAACGAAAGCAAGTTTATTTAAAAACCTAATAGATTTTTCTACCCCTATTTACATTCCCTTTGGTGCAGAGGAATCTTTTGCCTTAATGTGTGGAGACAAGCTGTTGATTTGTACCAAACACCAATTATCAGATTACACTTTTGCTTCACAAACTTCTGAGTGACTTTCACACATTGAATTAAGTTGAAGGGGGCCGATGATCCCTCCCTTGTCAGCGTGAAGTGTCCGCAGCGCACAGCGTGCGGGAGCTATTTTCAGGGCCAGAGGATGTTATGGCTGCGTTCAGGGAACATTTTATTCTTCCCTTTGATTCCTGTGTTTTTATTAGCGCTGCGATTGCAAAGGTAATTCTATTGACAGTTATTGTGAGACCTTGAGAGAAACATATGAATTGTTTTAGTGGCACCACGATGTGTCCCTGCACATAAAGCACGCAGCACTGATAGTTGCTTTAGCAGCCACTGATCAGCAATAAACGTTAAAAATTAACAAGAAGTTTCTTTTTTTTCCTAAACTGCCAAGTGACTGTAAGCATTAAATATATTTCAGCAGGACTTGCTTCTCAGCCACAGAGTGGTTGAAAACATTAAACATATTTTCAAAGTATTACTCCTTCCCAGTCTCCAAGCAGTTATAAACATTAAATATGTTTTATAAAAACTGCTAGGCCAGCTACTGGCAGGATGGCTATGAGCATCATTTTTCTTTAAAGCTGCCTTCCAGCTGTGGGACTGTTTTTCCTTATTTGCTCTACTTTATTTATATTTTGTACACAAAAGCAGGCAAGAGGATACCTTGGTCCAATTGTCTATTGCTTTATGATAAGTAATAGTAGCAGGGCAGTTGCACGTACATAAAACCTTCCTGGAGATAGGAGCTCGCTGAGGTTCAGTTGCTGCTATCGGAAATTCCACTTGGATGTCAAATCTATTTTCCAAAATAGTTTTTATGTGTTTTTCTTGTGTAATGTGTTCAAGTATAAAAATGGTCATGCATGGGCATTAGCATTAAGGAAAATAATGTCAGGTAACTAGACTTTGATAGATTATACACATCAATCAAGGTGAAGATACACCATGAAATGAGTGTACCCAAAGAAAGGCCTAATGGAAGACTGTAAATTAATGAGATTGTTAATCAGAACATGACGAACAGTTTGAAATTCATGTCTGACAGTCATTTTGTGTGATGATTACACATACTTAAAAGACAATGAAGATGATGTCATTACATAAATGTCTACCCAGAAGTGAATGCTGGAAATCTCTTCATTTTAACAAATTCACATGAAAATTAATTATATCATGTGAAATAGCAGGAAAATGAATCAGCTGTAACATGCAGGTACAGAATTTCTCTTGAAACCAAATTATCAATATCCACTAAGTCTTTGATTTCTACAGGATCCAATTTCCCTGTAAATTGTGTAATATTATTTCCTGTTACATGCCTTATTGTAGGAACAGCTCAATAGATTCAAATACTAATCGAATACTTTTGTGACAGGCAAGGTTCTGATGTCAGAAAAATAAGTTGAAAAGACAAAAATCTCTAGGCCAAGGAAGCATTTATTCCAAAGATCCAAGGCAGAGGCAGCAAAATATGATCTTTGGCCAAATCCAACACATATCTGTTTTTAATTGCACTATGATTACACTCACTGAATTGTGTATTGCTTTTGATTACATTTACACTACACTGTCTTATAAAGAATAAAAGTTATACTATCTGATCCTTTTCAGAAAACTATATTGACCCATGATATAATGTACGGGGTGTCAGACAGGAGATTAATGTATGATAAAGATTTCAAAACAGAAGTATGAAGAAGAGTATTCCCTAGCTTCTGATCTTTTTTAAAAAAATTCAATTTCTTGGTCAGAAATGGAAATAGTGTAAAGCTTGATAAATTTCTCATTATCTTACTTTTTGAAGTAGAAATGTATAGCAATGAAAGTAGAGGACAGAGAGAGAGGAAGGAAAAAATGAGGGGGTAAATTACACAGACAGAGGTAGTGTTTAGAAGACCTCTGTTAGCAAGGTTAACATGAAATCAGATGGTCACTTTTTGTGCCAGCTGAAAACTTGTTTACGCTTTGTCATACTCATGTGTCTTTCTTAAGTGACAAGGGTTCATGATAAAGTTTTCCTTTGCTGGTGTGTTTTTTACAACTCTTTTGCAAAAATATTTCTCATATTTTTGTAATTTTACTTTTCAAATTAAGGCTAAAATATTAGCAATACTAATAAGATTGAAAGAGCCACGTCATTGGGCGGCAACCTTTCTTCTCCAGCTGCTTTCTGCGGATTTTCAAGTCGATAACCACATTAAGGTGTAAACGGAAGAAAATCCATAACTACCGAAAACACATTTTAAAAAATCTCAAAAGCATTAATATTTGCTCCAAAAATAAGTATTACAGAAAACATCTTCAAGAAGTAAGATTATGGGGAATTTATCAAGATCGACATTATTTCTTCTTATAGCCAAGATACTAAAATGGGAAAATCACAGGTGATGCTGGGATTGAGAGGAGACCACCAAGAAGCCCACCAGCCAGTCTTTCTGGTCAGCCATGCAAGCCATGCAGGGCCCAGGAAGGGCAAATTTAGAGAGCACCTCCTAGCAGCCTGAGAGCTGAGAATCAATACCCCCGCCCCCAAGACCCCAAGCAACTGGCTGGTTCACAGGCTGAGTAGATAGCAACTGAGGTACAAAAAGCAACTGAATGCTTGTACTGCCAGATTGATTTTGCAGGCCTAACGCCAGTAGTCCTGCTATTGAGAGGGTAACAGTGAGCAGTATAGAGCAGTATGGGGGATTTCCTTTGGTCTTGACTTTGAAATCCAATACTTTCTCACTGTTTGTTTTGTTCCAATTAACTGTTTTGCTTGATTCATTGTTTTGTTTTGATTGGTTTTATTCTGTTTTGCTTTGTTTTGATTTTGCTTTATCTGATGGAATCGACAACTATTGTGAAGATAACAAGATATGCGATGGTAGCCGTTGTTGTTTTCCTGGTATCCTGCTTTGACGCTCTGTACCAATTTCGCTTCTTTGTTTTGATTGGGTTTGTTCTGTTTTGTTTTGTTCGATTTTATTATTTGTAAAATTAAAAAAAAATTTAAAAACAAAAAATTAAAGGCTAGAATTTTGCAAATTATTAACAAAAGTGAATTTTAATGTGTGGTACAAATTATTTTATTGAAGTCACTAGAAGAAAACAAATGTGTCATACATGTAATTGAAAATATCTACTATGTGAATTCTGCCTCTGAAGAAAGCAAAGTGGGATAATTTTATAAAATGCTTTGATGGCACAAAGTGCCAAAGTTTCTTTTAGCCACTACACAACTGAAATGAAGTAGCAAAGCAACTGGTGATGGTCTTAATAGACAGTTTCATTTCATGACTTTATCAGCTCTATTTAAACTTTGCTTAATCACACATGTGCACCTTGACGCTGAGGCAATTCACACTGAAAACATTATTACATCCATTTTCATTTCTTTTTGTGTGTATGTGAAAATTGGAATCCAATCCAATATGACTACACTAGGTAAAATTCTGACACTAAATATACACCCAGATTACTTATATATACCCAGATTACTGTTATCACAAGAATATAGTAGAAACTGTAATATGTGATTAGAAATCACACAATCATTTTCTTTTATCTTTGTTGAAAACTTAATTACCTTTTCTACGTTTGCAACTTTTACAGAAATAAAATTTTGGTAAGTAACCTTAGGTGCTTTTTGAGAGATCAAATTAGAAGCAATTCATTCTTATGCTTAGGTTTATATTTCTATTGTTAAATATATTAATGTACTCTTAAACTCAAGGTATCATTATTCTCTTTGCTACTTATTAGTAAGATTAAATAACCTAAAAGTTAGCAATGTCACTTATTTTTACTATCTAAATTTCTTACTCTTCTTTTGTAGAAAAGTGCTATCATGTAGTAGACCTAAGATAGCAAATAATAATAAATCTTGAACATAAATTTGTGATGATGGCTAATTCCTGCCTAATAGGTTGTAGCTTTATACAAGTCATTATTAAATTATATTTAAGATTTATTTTACTCTTGAGCATCTGTTATGTATCCCCCAAGCCTTACCAAATCCACATGTTGGTTCAATCATGAAGAATATAGTCTGCATTGTATTGATTCCTCATCTAATAGAAGCAGATGAAGATAATGGGAGAGTTATTAGGGTACTGTGGTTCCAAATGTTTTTCTTACAGTGCAAATATTATTTTGTAAATTGCAAAACAATGAAGAACTGTTAAAATTGTTCTGTAGACGCAGATATTTGTTTCCCTTGAGGCAATCTGAGGAAAAATTCTAATGAACTACTAAGATAAGCACAAAGGTACTGTTGTAACACTGCTGTGAAACATTTATGTTAATTCTAGACAGGAGAATGCTGTCAGGAAAATAAAATGCACCTTGTGAATCTACAAGTTCTGCTTTTGAAACTGATGAAGGATATAGGAGTGTTTGAGAAAGTATTTTTTGGTAACATTTAACATGTATATAGTATTAATCACTAAAATATTCTTCTAAGCATTGAAAGAGAAAATATTTGGAAAGAAAAAGCAATAAACTTGGAAAAGTTTTAAATACGTTATAATCTTTTCTCTTCCATCTTTCTGTGGATTATTGCCTCTGAGGTTTTAGCTTTAAAGTAGATGTGTTATGTTCCTGTTCTATGCCTATATTTATGATTTTTCTAATAAATCACTCAGATATTTTTAAAACATCACTCAAAAATACATACTTACTTTGGAATACTAGTTATCAAAAATATGGGATGCTAATGCAGCAAATAGAAAGGAGACATATAGCTTCAAAGTATAAAGAATTACTATGGAAAGTTATGTTTAGATGATATAAATTGTAATAATTTAAATTTTGACATCATGAAAATGTAGTAAATAAAATTTTGGGGTTTTTTGTTCCAAGAGGGCACCACAAGAATATAGTAGCTATATAAATAACTATGGAAAATCTTGAAGAGTTGTAGCAAATTCAAGACTAAGGATTATGGGCTGGGGATACAGCTTAAGTGGCACAGTGTCTGCCTGACAAGCATGAGGTCCTGAGTTCAATTCTGGGCACAAAACAAACAAAACATAACAAAACAATACAAAAAAGGACTTTATGAAGGACATAAATTCTCTTACAAGAACTTTTTTTTGCCAAAAAATTGAATTATTGCTACTAGATTTGTTTTTACATCACAAATATTTATCAAATTGGACAGTACATATGATTAGAGTTTGTATTCCTATGGCCACAAGTAGTGTGAGTTTGTGTTTCTTGAGAGCAGAGCAAGTCATGAGATAAGCACCTCATTAATCTGACTCTGAATAGGAGCACCTGTTCATAAAGCAGTTTAGTACAGGAAGTGTTCTGTACTTCCTGTACTAGGAGTAAGGAGTTCAGAGGTAGAGGTTATAATTTATGGCTGTTGGGCTCAGGATATAGATTAGTGGCACTGTGCCTGCCTGGCAAGTGCAGAGTCCTGAGTTCAAGTCCTGCTACATATATATATATATATTTTTTTTTTTTTGAGAAATTCATGGTTACTGATGTGATTGGAAGTTGCAAAGGTAAATTGTTTACATAACATTTTATCTCAGCAAGGAGAGAAAGACATCTAATACACCAGGCATGAAAGATATAACAGATCAGCTAGTAATTTAAACACTTTCAAAGAACAATTTTAAGACTCATTATAACAATAAAATATCCTGATTTTCTGTACTGTATTATTAACTTTCTCTAGCTAACAAAAGAAAAGCAAAGCATTATTATACAGATATATTTTATAGATATATTTATATTATATTATATATATAATATATTATATATCTATATATAAATAATATAATATAATATTATATTATATTATATTATATGTTATATTATATATAATCAGAGAAATATCCAGGATGGAAAAACAGTCAAAAACAACCGACCTGATGACACACAAGTTTAAGAGGCATATATCATAAAACTAAGCTACACAAAGATTGTTATATTAATATACCAAAAAAGAGAATTATGAATATTGAGAATTTAAGAAGCAAGAAGTGCAATATATACCATGAAAAAGTCACCTGCCATGCCATTGTATGGCAACTATAAAAAAAAAAGTAAAGACTTTCTTATAATCCAATCTCAATGAATGAGGGAAATGATGGAAATAAAATAAGGAATTGAGGAATAAAAAAACCTTGGCAGACAAAGTTTTTGGCAAAATTTGCTGTTATTTGCAAATGCTTCATTGGGTGACAAACGTGGTCCTGGCCATCTTTCCAGCACATAGAGAAAGATGGCCATTGTTTCTAAAATTATGAAAAAATTAAGTCATGATATGAGGTACTACTGTACCTAGGAAGGCAGTAAGTCATCACTGTTGTGTATAGATGCAGTCCCTAAAGAGTAAGAACAAAAAGGAGCAAAAAATAATTTCCAATATTTTCCACTGTTGAAAAAAAATTCAATATAGAGATCCAAGAAAACAACAACAACAACAACAAAAACAGGAAAAATACAAATGATAAAAAACCAAATGTATAATTAAAATAGAATATTGAAACATGCATTTATTTTAATGAAATACCAAGGAAAGGAATGATAACAACCCCCACCTCCCAAAAATGCAAACACTGTAAATAGTAGCACTGCATATTGCTCACTGGCTCCAGGGCAAGTGCAATGGCTGAGGTCTAGATGTCTCCGGAAGCCTCATGCACTCTTAGGTGGGGCTTTTGAGAGTGACTGGGTCATGACTGTGATACTGATCAGTTTACTGATTCGTTCTAGTTGTGGATGATGGGCTTAGTAAAGAGAGAAAACTCTGCCCTGTATGTTGCTGGAAACACTAAATAGCATGTAGCCTGGTTGGAAATAAAGGGGAAGGAAGAAAGAAAGAAGGCTGAGCTGCTTCCTGCCTTGCTGCCTTGCTTTGGAACCGGCTGACGGTGGACTGAAATTTCCAGTCTCTGAGCCAAAGGAAACCTCTTCAGCTTTAGCTTATTTTTCCTCCTTTTATTATGTTCCTTAAAAATACTGTAAGAGTCAGTTTAAAAATAACCACAAATTATTGAAAATTCCCTATTTCATAATAGCAGAAGTAATGCATGAGCAGAACAAATCTTAAAATTTTTTAGTCTTGAGATTACCTGATTTCTGCAGGCACACAAAGCCCCATACTGGATCTGTGCTAGGCTGCTAGACTGTTAGTTTATCTGCTCTGGAAGTATAGCATTTGACTATCTCCATGTTTAGCTACAGGTCTCTTGTTAAGCTTCTTAGAACAAGGTTGTTCTGAGTTTTGATTTATTTCTTATTGATCCTAAGACTGTCAAAATAAATATTCATATTGTTAGTAATCAGCAATATATAGCAAGTAGTGTAATATTCTTACTCTCTTGGTTCCTTTTTACGCCTCAGATTATATAACTCATTAAAATTCTATAAGCCACCCATGATTTTCAAATGTGTTTTAAAACGTACAATAGCTAGCATATTTAAAATTTCAGTACAAATTAATTCAAATAATTTTCCCATCATTACCTGAGAATGAATTCCCAGATTACTCATGTATGCAACCAGTATTATGTGTTGGGAGACTTGCCTCTTTCTAATTAATTTTCTTTTGGAACTTAGTTTGAACTTCATTATATATGAGCAAGCTTGGTATTTGATTAAGATAATCTTGTCTACCTGAAAAAAAATGGGCAAGTCAAGGGGCATTTTTAAGTGCTTATTTTCTTATTTATAAAGTGAGGATGACTAGTTGAGTGGCTTGTAGATTAATAAATTAATGTATAAAATATAACAGGTGTAGTTCGGTGATAAAGTGTTGTTGTACCATATTGAGTCCCAGGTTTTGATCCCTAGATGCACAAAAAAATACTATCACCATACATGAAATTATTAAGAAGTCTGCAGCTGTCTCAGCAATCCTAGCCACTGCTGAAATTCCTTGATAGAACTTCGCAAGGGAATGCACTACATAACCGCTTTGCTCAATAACGTGTATTGCATTGGGCAGCTTCTGGGGCATTTATTTCTCCCAAACATATCAGACCATGTCACTCACAAAATGTTTCTCTATGTCTTCTAAATTTTTGCTATTCTCCTGTTGATTTTACATTTAATGGAAGACACATTATTTGTTCATAATAATAATCAAGTATTACCTAGAGGAATAAAGCTTCTGAGACAATTCAATACTCAATTCAATTAATAACTGATCTTTATCTCTTTGAAAGATGCATCACTTTTTCCTCCAGTCTTAAAATCCCTCTTGTTTCACAAAAAAAATTCAGACACATGCTCTGACAGTTAAAAGCAACACAAAGCATTTCAGAATGAAGCCTGGCTTCTGAATATTAACTTGTTGACATACCTTTTCTTAAAGAACCCTTGATTTTCAAAGATACTTTATCTTAGTACCTAAAGCAAGTCACATACTTCTTTCAGCAAGCTGTACGCAAGATATGTTACTACTTTATAATAATGACGAACATTAATTTAGATATAAGAAGCTCAGATAAATGAATGTACAGAAGTATGAGGATTTGTGATTGGTAGCCACAAATAATATATTGGCATGCACTGAAAAAATATGCAGCATCTAATTTTAATTTCCTCTGAAACAAAGGAAACAAAGAGTTCTAATAAAATGAGACAATGTATATTTCTGAGTGGCTGAACTGTGTGCTAAGCATATATTTTATGGCAAATCTGTATCCCAGGACCAGCACAACAGCAAGAAGAGTCATTATGATTATCATTTTAAAGTTGAAAAGCTAATACCAATGTATTCAGAAGTACTACCTGGATAGTCTAAGTAAATGATTTGGCACTGTTTTGTAACTTAGAGTTACTTTCTACCCATGCTAATTTAAGGATTTAAGTGTCACTATTAATTGTTTTCTACATTTTTATAAGTTTCACATTGATATAGTGCATAAAATACTGCATTAGACTTATACAATGCTACCTAAGTTCATGAATATAATCTTTTCTATGATTCTGTCAGAAGCCAAATTGGTTGCAAATTGCATGAAATTTCCCCATAAGTGTCAATGTAAATAAGGTCAATCCATGCTAAAACCTGTCCTTTTTTTAACACCAAAAAAATATAAAACAAAATATAGCACAGTACTGTATGAAGAAAAGAACCCCAACTTTTCTTGAGGCAACTTGTGTTTTGGAAGAGACAAATGTGGCTTGGGAAGAAGGTATTGTTTGGAGAGAGAATCCTCCTCTATAGCGGTGTTGGGAAGTCCCATTCAAGGATTTCCAATCTCTGTTTTTTTTTTTTTTCTTTGCTACTGGGTCAGTTTTGATTTTAAAAAAAAGTTATTTAATGTCACTTGTATTTACTTGAACTGCATAGCCCTCCAGAAATGAGATACCACATTATCTTTGGTCAGATTAAACATTATTTTCATTACAGTTATGTTGGGGTGGTGCTTCTCATCCCATTTTTTCAAAGTGGATTTTAACACATCACTGCTATCCTTCTGCCCCGCTACCTCTTCCTCAGTGGAACAATCCTCACAAGAAATTTTTGGCGCTCACTGTGGAGTTCAGCAAGTTCTTCCATGACCAAATCCTCCTCATGGTCCTCAATAAACCCAAGTCTGCACCACCAAAATCCAGGCCCAAACAGAATCTCCACTGCCCATGCATGGCAGCCTCTGAGTGACACATTCTGGCCATAGGTTCATCTAGGTTGAGCATAAGGTATGGTATGTGACATCTTCCCAGGCCTTGTCAATGAGTTTGACGCAGAGGAGGACTGTGAAATATTTCTTCCAGAACTCTTTCATAGTCAAGATTGTCTCCTCAGTGATGTTAAATACACCTGGTGGGCGGAGGCTTCGTGGTAGCTTCTTAAGGTTCCAGATCACTTGCTGGTCCATGGACTGCAGAAGAGGTGTCATGTCGGGGGGGGGGCATTGACCTTTATGAGGTCATACTCTATATCCACAACATCCTGCAAGGCTGGACATTAGGCCACTGGGGAACCGTAGCAGAAGAAAACACCATTCAGGTAGTCAGTTATCAGAAAGGTATCTCTTAACAGTGGATGTTAACACCTCGTGCAACCATTCCATGACCAATTTCCTGCTTTCACGTTGACCTGCTGTGTGACAGGAACCTGGCCTTGTTCACATTCCGTTCTGGGAATGCATGAGCGGTGTGCAAATTGCACATCAGTAGTGGTTTAATCTTCAGATCAGCATTTGAGATCACACACAGCAAAAGGGTCATTTATCCTGCAGGGGTACTGTACCAGCACTGTCCTTTTCTCCTTCATGGCGCAGGTTCTCTGTGACACTTTGTCCAGAAGAGCTAAGTTTCACTGTAAAGGAACAATAGTTGCTGAGTGACCTATCCTTCAGCCTTCATGAAATCCAAGCATCTTTTCTCATAGGTTCCTGCAGAGGCTTTGTCAGATCTTGAAGCCTCAGCAGCTCAAATCACACCATGGATGGCACTTCTCTGGCAGAATTTGTCAAACCACCCTCTACTGGCTTTAAATTCCTTACCCACTGCACTTGTAGAGGGGTTTTCTTATAAGAAATCACTGTGCAGTTTCCTGGCCTTTCTGTAGATGGTAGCGTCACTAGTGCCTGTCAGCTGTTTCTCATTCAACCGCACTAGCAGATGTTTTTCCTGCTCTTTCAGCACCTGTATCCTAGCTCATTAACATCATTCCTCCTTTCGCCACATCTGCTCCTTCAATGGCATCTTCGTTCTTCAAAATAATTGAGATTGTTGACTTTGGCATCTTATACTCTGAGGCCAGATTAGGCACATGAATATGACGCTCATACTTTTCCACAATTTCTTTTTTCAACTCAGTGGTTATTTACTTTAAAATCTTCTTACCATTCTTGCTCTGCACTTTTTTGGGGGGATACATTCATTATTGTTATGCAAGTTGTTGTCACCTTAATTACTGCTCTGTGCTTTCTTTTCCTACCAACCTTGAAATACACTTTCTTCGGAATCACGATGGATTGAATGATACTGTAGAGGACTGCATGTGCTAAAAGACACACAAAGAACTTCAGAGCAAGTGTGCACAAGGCTGAGTGCTGTCTTGATGAGAGGAAGCCATTGATATGTATCAGAGAAGGCAAAATGGCTTCGGTACTGTTAGTCACATGGTATAGAGTTTGCCAACAGAAGCAAAATTTTGCCAAATGCTGCTGTTTGTGAACCAAGTTTTTCACAAACAGGTATTTATGAATTGAGTTGCCATGCATTAAGTCTGCTAGAAGTCACATTTCTTTAACACTAAACTATATTGTTAAAGTTAGTAAATATCTCTCTATCCTTGTATATACCAGAACATGAATTAAAAGCCATAAATTAATGAAAACGCTGGAATAGAGTATTTTAAATATTTTTTAAAATATTACACTGGGATTGAATAGCTTTGAAGCAAAACACTTACACTCTATCAGAATAGCTTTGAACTAAGGAAGGTTCCTGTCTCTTGCTTTATAAGCATTCTGAGCTGTGCAAGAGGATAACAGAAGATACTAGGATTGCGGGGGTGTGGTGGCCTGCTCACAGTATCTGGGAGAAAAAGAGGCTGGCTCCCCACTCCACATTTTGATCCTTTTGCTTTTCTGTCTTCTGCAACTTTAAACACTTGCCCTTCTGGCACACCACCCTGCACTGGAGTCAGCTGCTTACCGACTGAAACCTCCACAAACTGTGAGCTAAATAAACCTTTACTTCCTTAATTTCAGCTGTTGTGTATTTTGTTCTAGCAATGAGAGAAAAAAAATCAAGAGAGCACTGTAAGCTCTCCTCTGGCGACCTGGAAGAAGTATAGCCAGGAAATACAGAACTAAGGGAGGTTTATTACTGAGCAGGGAAAGAGAGGATAAGTCCTAAAGAAGCACCTCCCTGAAAAAAGAGGGCATTCCAGGGGGGGAAACAAATATAGAGTAGTGATAGTGAAAAGGACCCTTCATCAGGTATTGAGATGAGCATATGCTAGGGGGGGTGCAGTTTGAATTTCTGGTTAGCATGTTCAAAAATGGCAGGCTAAAAATCTCCTGGGTGGAGACTTATCATTGTAATGAAATTATATTGAATGCTCTAGGTCACCTTGAAGAATGAGTCAGAATGGAAAAGAAATGACAAAAGGACTTTAAAAAATTAAGTTAAAATGAGAAAATGTAAGAATGCATGCCAAATTTCTCTTGAACTCATTATGCTGTTTCTACAGTGGAATTGACACCACCCCATCTGCTGAAGTGCTCATGAAAGGGGAAGAAATACTTAAGATGATTAAGTCCATAGTTCTCTTGTTTCAGTCCTTTAAAAATATTATTTCCTTTTTAGTCTTCACGGTTTCAGAGAAAAAAAAAATCTGCTATCATTTCCATAGAGTTCTGCCCCAGGGCCACGGATGGGCACTGTCTAAGGTCTGTAAGGAACTGACCACAGAGCAGGAGGCCAGCACAGGCCAGCGGAGGACGCTTCCCCTGTATTTACAGTCGTCCACCAGCAGAGGCTCCCACACCCTCCTGAGCGCCGCGTCCCGTAGGATCAGTGAGGCAGTAGATACTCACAGGCCTGTGAGTGCTGCTGGGAACTCGGCATGGGAGGGATCCGCCTCGGTGACCCTTCGGCTCTGTCTGACTCCACCTTGACTGCCGACCCAGACACGGGCTCATGGTGTCAAAACTGTCGGGGACCACAGAATTTCATTATTGATTCCTGATAAAAAGTGTCCCGTTTTTACTCTTCTGCTGTCTCTGCTATGAAGACTTCTGTCATTCATTTTAAGAACTGAATTTTGATGGATTTGACTTTTCTGTTTGTTCGTTATATTGGGAATTTGTGTGATCCTTCAATATGAGATTTATGTTATCAACCAAACTTGGAAAAGTTTCATTCGTACTTTTTGGAATACTTTTGCATGCTTTAGTTTCCCTCTTCTTTTACTGAGAATACAAGCTCTTCACCCTTTTGACATCCAATAAGTCCCTGTGATTCTGATCATTTTTTTCCCAGTTGGTTGCCCTCACTGAGTAAAGTCTATTGGTATGCACTTAAGTTTAGGGATTCTATCCTCCACATCCGTGAAGGAAAGCTTCCGGTGTGATAATTGAAGAAGCTATGCCAAATACTTGTTTTCACTGTAATTATTGCCTCAGGACTGAAATAATCTGTGCCAACCTATTACATTGGAATATATGCGTGATAGTGTCACATATTTCTTTCAAAATATAGATGTTCAGGTATAGCTTGGAACCCATTTTCATACAAAAATAGGAACATATTCGTTCAAAAATTGTGCCGTTGTACAAAGGAATGAGCTTCCTGCCTGTGTTTCAATATTCTTGTCTTTAAAACCAGAATGCTGAAATCTCACAGCAAGTTTGTAAGGAACCAAGAATTTAATTCGAACAAAGCGTTTCAAGCAGTGGCTGCCAAGTTGTTAAACTTCACTCATATGTTAGCTTCATTTACACATAGAGTGATATGCATCTAGATAGGTTTGACAGTAATTTTTTCATTGTTTCCTCAATATATTATAATTAATCTTAGAGTCCTT
>PVJX010037620.1:0-16827 GCA_004027295.1 Dolichotis patagonum
GAAGAAGAAGAAGAGGAAGAAGAAGAAGAAGAAGAAGAAGAAGAAGAAGAAGAAGAAGAAGAAGAAGAAGAAGAAGAAGAAGAAGAAGAAGAAGAAGAGGAGGAGGAGGAGAAAGACACCACATGTTCCTGCATAGGGACCTGGAACCAGAAACTGAAAGAACTTTACCACATTGAGTTCAAAGGGCAGGCATCAGTTGCAACTGGTGTAATTTGGGGGACAGTAAAAGGTCCCAGAGTGATGCCAAGTTTTCCATCAATCACTCCAGTACTAAGCTTGATGCCCTCAGTGTCTTCTGTCTGCCACAATCCAGATGCTGCAGAACTTGCTGCCAGTGCATGAACTCTCATTAACAGCAAAAAGCTGCTGAGTTCTGAAAGCTGCGTACACCACTGAGTTTGCAGAAATACTCTTTGTGGGTATTCTAAAGAGATTTTAGCAATAAGCAGCAGCCAGAGTGTAAAAAAGTGGTCAGAAAAGTTTGCAAAGTGCACTTACCTCAGAGTTCTATAGAAAAAGCAGATGTAAAGAACTGTAAGGATTATCACAGAAAAAGGCGATGATGATAAAGACTTCCTCAGAAATCAGTGAAAGACTGGATTTTTGATCCTTTCCCAACACTACCCTCAAAACAACTGAAGATATCTGATCTTAGGACAGAGGCTAAATTCCTCTGGTTAGTCATTGCCAGGACTACAAGTGAACTCAATAAGAGCATTGGTTGCAGAGAGAAAAACAGGCAGGCACAGTAGTTCATCCAGATCCCCATGATGCTTAACTTACCGGAAAACACAGGAATATATCTTAGGAGGGGATGCTCAACTTACTGGCAGACGAGAGAATACATCATAGAAGAGGAAATAGCTCAAACCTCAATAGAGACACTGAAGGTCATGGACTCAACTGGAGAAGAAAGAGCGCAGCCCTCCACAAGTAGTACAAGTAAAATCAATTTTATATTTGATTACAAGGGAAGAAACGCAATGGTAAAATTCTGACTACAGTATTAATTGGAATGATTGGATTCTTTGGTGTTTTGTAAATGTGATTTTTTTCTCCTTCATTTTCTTTTCTCCTTTCACTGTATATATGTATATATACAGTGTTGGTGTATTTGTCTATGTAAGGCGGAGAATGAGAATTAATAAATGCTTTAGTTTTGTGGGCATATCAAGTTACCACTCACCAAATGTTATATATAGAGTATGCAAATTCGAGGTTTATAACAGCATGTAAATTGCTTCTAATCCCTTTAAAGCTTCTCTCAATGTCTATACTCCCTGTTTTCTTTTTCCTTCTTCCCACAACTGCAAATAATCTGACACACCTATCTACCAGTCCTCTATTACACATATAAGAATACCACTTAGAAATGTAAATAAAATTTAATTTAACAAAATGTCTTACTTATTTTCTTTCTTACTTACTTTCTCCATATTGACACATTGATCCTTTCCCAACACTACCCTCAAAACAACTGAAGATATCTGATCATAGGACAGAGGCTAAATTCTGACACCCATAATTTAAAGGTAGAAAGGCTTATTTTGACTTACAGTCATACAGGTTTCAGTCCATAGTCTGCTTTCTCCACGACAGTGTAGTATGACAGAAGCACAGAGAAGAAACAGCTCATAGCATGGAGGTGCTGAAGAGAGAGATATTAAGGGAAGCAGAAGTGAGACAGATCCTTCTGGGCAATGCCTCAGTGACCCACTTCCTCTGCCTAAGCTTCACCTACCAATATCACAAAATTCAATAGTGGACTAATCCATTAATGAGTATCCCACCACCATCATCAAGTCACCTCCCAAAAGCCCCACCTGTGTGTGCATAAGGCTTTGGGAGGATATTTAGATATAAACCATAACACAAAGAATTGAAGGCCTCTGAAATGGGAACTATAATGCTCTAAAAACTAAAGAGGACATTAGAAAATGAAAATACACCTTCTGTTCTTAGGAAGAATTAATACTGTCAAAATGACTGTATCACTAAAAATATATAACCTGCACTTCCAATCAAAGTACAACAACATTTTTCCATAACTAGAAAAAAAACCTGAAGTGTACAGGAAATTTGACATGATCCATAATCATCAAAGCACTCCTATGCAAAAAGAGCAAAGTGGTAGGCATTAGTATACCAGACTTCAAATTAGAGCAGAAAGCTACAATACTAAATACTGTGTGGTACTGGTACTAAAAGGAAAATGTTGACCAATGAAGTTTAGTAAAGGGTGCAGAAAACACAGAAATTTTAAGCCACTTGATTTTAGATAAAGATGTTGATAAAATATGATTGATAAATGGCAGCCTATTTTAACAAGTGTAGCTAAGAAAACTGGTTATTCAAGTCCGGAAGAATAAATTTAGATCCATAAGTAAAAATGGGTGAAAGATACACATTTAAAAAGAAATACACTGGAAAAAGAGTAAAAAAGGGTAGGGGGAGAGAGAGAAAAAAAGAAAACACTGAATCTACTGGAAGGAAAATAGCTAAAGGTCTTAAAGATCTGGGAATAGCAAAGGAATTCCTGAACAGAATCCTAATTGCACAAGATGCAATACCAAAATTAACAAGTGGTATTATACCAAATTAAAAATTTTCTGCACGGCAACAAAAAATAATTCAAAGAGTGAAGATACAACCTACATAATGTGGAGAATTTTTCCCAACCAATTCCTGAACCAAAGAATAATATCAATAATTTATGGATAATTCCAAAAAAATTACCCAAAAACATAAAAATTATCCAAAATTGGGCAATTGAAATGAATACATATTATCAGGATAAGTTCAATAATACAATAAATATATGAAAATGTTCAGAAATATTGACTCTCACATAAACACAAATCAGAACAGCACAAGTTTCCATTTTACTCTAATAAGAATGGCTACTAGCAAAGACTCAAGAAACAATTATGACTAGATTGTGCAGAAAAAGAAATTTCCCACATTATCAGTACAAATATAAACTAGAACCACTATGGAAATTAGTATGGAGATTCCTCACAGAACAAACAACATTGATTCCATTTGGTATATTCCCTGAAGAGTTAATCATTGAACTACAATAATGCATGCATATCCATCTTTATAGAAGTAATATTTATAGTAGCTAAATTGCAGAAGCAGTCTGCATGCCTATCAACAGAGGAATGCATAAAGAAAATGTAGTACAAAAAGACGATTAAATTTGAGTCATTTGTAGGAAAATGGATGGATTTTGAGACCATAATATCATTAGTGAAATAAATCAGAAAGAAAATTTTAAATACCACATTTTCCTGAAATGAGAAATCCCAAATATACATAATTTAAAAAATGAAATAGAAGATAGACAGTAGGAAAACACGAATGTAAACTGTGTAGATGTGGACAGAATCCAGGAAGATGCAGATCCCAGGAGAGGGATGCAGAGAAAGAGAGGTAAAAATTTCTATAAATAATGTAATTATTATATAACATGTCTTTTACTAGTATGTTTTTAATAGATTTTGACGAAACAGTGGCATAAATCTTCCCAAATTTGAAATCATTAATATACAAGAAACTCAGTAAATTCTGATTACACAGCTTTAGAAGGTGAATAGCACAACCATCTTAAAGACAAGGAGAAAATCACAAAAATACTAAGAAGGAAACACGTTATCATGTATAAGTGATATACATTATGATTAACAGTCAATATCTCGTGGAAACCAAGGAGACCAGAAGGAAGTTTATGTATATCAGTACAATGATATACATAAACCTATAAAACACAGACTATCAAAATTTCATATGTAACAAACATATCCTTCAAAGAAGAATAAAAAGTTAAGAAATCAAATTTTTCAAACTGAGAATTCATTGAGAGCAATTTTATTAGAGGAAGAACTCAAGGGACTTCCTTATACATTTTAGGAAAATACACTGAAGAACAACTCAAATACATCTAAATACATAAAGAGCACCAGTAAATTTAACTCTATACACATTATGCTTTTTATCTAAAATGACCCCCAAAACTTCATGCGCTTATTGGTGGGGATTTAGGGAGGTGAGTGGATTATGAGGATTTCTGCTTGACTTTTTGCTAAGTGGTGGAATCTGGTCCGAAATGGTGGGCCATTGAGGGGTGCATCCTGGTTCTACCTCTCCTTTGTTATTTCCTTGATCCCTCTGTTCCCTGCTTACAAGCCATGAGCAATTTCTCTTCTGCCATGCCACACTGCCATGGTACTCTGCCTTGAAGCCCGACAACTGTGGACTGAAAGCTCTACAAATTGTGAGCCAAAACAAACCTTTCCTTGTTTGAATTTTAGGTGTCAGGTATTGAATGTCAGTGACAAGAAACTAAGACATTTCAATATAAGTTTTACAGGTATTTTTGTTTATAACAATTATTTTGTCCCATCAAATTGAAAAGACAAATTTATAAAGTAGCAACTAAAATATATGTGACAGGAAAAATGTAAAAAAAATGTAAATTGTATTTCAAGAAAATCAGACAGTAAGGGCAGGAATTAAAGCCATACAGAAGGAAAATGTTTGTATAATATAGACATTAAGTTGATATTAATATGAAATAATTAATGTAACTTATTAATCTTAACACCTATGATAACAAGACAATGAAAATATGGCAAAAAATGAAAATGGAATTAAAATAGTTCATCAATAAATTTCTAATTAACATGAAAAGGAGAACAGACATAGCTACAATACAGTGAAATAATAGAAGTAAATTCTGCCATCAATATTTGCATTAAATAGAAATAGATTAACCATTCCAATTTAAGGTTATAGTTCAAAGGAATGAATGAAAATGAGTCATCAAAATACATGATACAGATTAAAAACAAACAGTTTGAAAATAGGCATGGTAACCCACACTAATAATTCTAGCACTCAAGAAGCTGAAGTAGAAAGGTCACAAGTTCAAGGTCAGCCTAGAGTACATGGTGAGACCTTATTGAAAAATAAACAAAGAAAAATAATTTTAAAGTAGAAGGATTGAAAATTACATGTATACTGAATACCAAAATAAAAAAATAGAGTGGCTATAGAGATAATAGCCAAAATAGATGTTAATATAAAAGTTGGTGTCTTAGTTACTTTCTCATGGCTGAGAGAAAATATCTAATGTCCAAAATTAAAGGAGAAAATGTTTACCTGACTCTCCTTTTGTGGAATTTCAGTTCACAGTCACCTGGCTCCAGGCTGTGTGCCATGATAGAGGGATATTACAGAGGAAAAAGAATTTGTGGCAGGCGTAAGGCAGCAAGAACCAAGCTACGAGGGACAAGCAGTGGCCTTCCTTCTGTTCCTTATATCATATCCAGGTTACCCACCCTTAATGCAGGCAGCACTAATACCCAGGGTAGTGCTGCCTTAATCACAGCATTGCACCATGAATCAGTCCTAGCATCACATCCTCCATCCCAGAAGCACAAAACTTAGACACAACCACCTGCAAAAAGCCAAATCTATGACTGCATTGGTTTTGTGGGAGCAACTAGATGCAATCCATAAAAGTTATTGATAAAGATGAAGTAGCATTTCTAATAATTAAGAAAATCTTAACCTTCAGGAAGTAATAAAATGTCTAAAAACAAATTGTGTCCAGAAACAGAGCACGATTGTATGAGACAAAACTTGACATAATAGAAAGAAGAAATGAGTAATATTAGTTAGATATTTTGATGTTCTACTTTGAATGCTGATTAAGCCAACTAGAAAAAGATCAACAAAAATTAGGATATTAGAGCAACATGAGCACCAGTTCAGACTTAGCAGACATCTATCAAACGCTTCATCAAACAGCAACAATATATAATCTTCTCAAGTGCACCAACAACATACTCCAGGACGGATCATTCATGAGAAAATAAAACGGGTCTCAATAAATTTAAAAATATTAGAATTATACAAATTATCTTCCTTCACTAGTCTGGAATGTAATTTATAATTATGCTTATTCAGATAAATAGAGATTGGTACCTGTAAAGATGGCATCTTAGATAAATAAGCTGTATACAATAAATACACAGTATATATGCAGCATAATACCAAAACAATCTTTCTTTAAGAGTGTCAACCTATAGTTAAAACTTTCTCCATTAATCTTTTTCTCCTAAAGAAATACATAACCAATGCTGTAACACTAAATCACTAATTCCCAAAATGAAATATTAATTATTTAGGAGGTTGTATGATATGATGTGAAAAATTGTTTTCATGTACAAACATATTTGAAACTATATAGTTTTTAGTACTTGATTCAAACTATTACATTTTTTCACTTTTTATTTTTCATTAGTAGATGTTTGCATCACAGAATGACTATATTCCCCATGAGAAATTGGTACATGTACACCGCACACTGCAATTATTCTTTCATCCCCTTTCATTCCCCTCCCCTCTCTTCCTCTCACTCCATCTTTTGATTTCCTTTCTAATTAAAAAATTCTTATCCTTGTAAAACAGTGCTTTACTAGATATTATTAAGCTTCAAAATGCTAAATAATGAAGAAATTTTCTAACACATTTTTATGTAGAAATTTTTTTTCAAAGATTATTCCATAGGTGGAATATTCCACTTGAGACACTATTTAAGGTATGACAAATTAAATTTCATAACATAGGATGCCAACTGAAGCCTGTTATTACTTTATATGATTTATGAATCATAGTTTAAAATGAATTTTGCCAGTACTCTTGGAGATTGAGAAGGAAATTTCTTACCTACATTTTGTAGAAGAAAATAAGAGATTTCTTTTATTTATGAGAGTTCTTGTTGGAACACCTATAACAGAATGCAAAACAGAATGAAATAATGACTGGAATAGAAGGAAATGAAGTACTTCCTTGGGCTTTTGAGTCTCACAAAATTACTAGCCAATCAGAAGTTTATGCATCAGGCAAGTAATAATTTAGCTATGTCTACATAGTATACTCTATTTAAAAAAACTGATAATAACATGTATCCTGAGTGAGTAGAAGAGGTAGTCATCTAATTGTGTTAAGTCTTAACCTTCCTGTCCTTGGACCAAAATACCTGACACCCACACATTAAAGGAGGAGAGGTTAATATGGGTTAACAGTGTCAGAGGAGCCACTCCATGGATGACAGAATCCAATGCGGAAAAGATATGACAGAATGGCATTGTGAAAGGAAACTGTCACTGCATAGCAACCAGGAAGCAGACAAAAGAAAGGATCTAGGGACAAGAACACACTGTTTTAGATAATGCCCCAGTGTGGCACCTTTTCTAGCAGGCCTCACGTCCAAACTATATAGTCACGTATAAACTCATCAGTGGATAAATATAGTGCTCTCATGATCTAATCACCTTTCAACATTTTAAATCTGTATAATATACTGCCCATTTCCCAAAAAAAAGTGGAAGTTCATTTCATGAAAAATTCACTTAGTCCAGCCAGTTACTGCCCATTTCCCCCAAAACATTATGTTTATTTCATGAAAATTCACTTAGTCCAGCCAGTGTGGTGGTACATGCCTGTAATCTCAGAACTTGGTAGGCTGAGACAGAATGATTGCTGTGAGTTCAAAGCCAGCTTAGGCTACACAGTAAGTTCAAAAGTAGCCTGAACGACATAGCTAGATGCTGTCTCAAAAAATGCATTTAGTCTATCTCTAAGAGTTGCCAGTCAACATTTCAAGTGTTGTTGAAAAGTCCAAGTTCAATACTGCCTCTGAAACTCAGGCAAATTCTAAGCTGTGAGGCCCTGTGAAAATAAAAACAGTTAAACACTTCAACATACAATGCAACAGGGTCAAATATTCCATTCCAAAAGAGAGATGTAAAGGAATAGAGGGATAAATAAGAATAGGATAAAAACAGGACCAAAACTATCTGGGCAATCACTAATTCCTGTAGCTCTAACACACAGTAAGTGGTGCAGGTTAAGTTGAGATGTGAACTCTAGAGTGCTTTCACAGTCCCACCTGTATGTATAGCCTTGGCAGTTGCAGTCCACATGGCTTCTATCTTAGACTGGCTTCACTTGCTGCCTGAAGCTTCCCTCAAAAGATGTTCCAATTTCCACATTCCTGGCATCTTCCAACTTTCTAGGGTTTCTAGCTGCTTTGGCTTTACTTTCATAACTATAGCCATTGCATAATTATGCCCACATCGCCTGGCTTTTGAAATCTGGTAAAAAGCCTCCATACACTCACAACACTTGTATTCTGCAGGAAAGTAAAGCTATCATTGCATGGATGACACCAATTTCAGCAACTAGACAAGAAACAGCCAGGTCTCCTCATGCCATGGCTGCAGTAATCTCTGAATGTCTGAATGGCTGCACTTGGGAAAAATTTTTCTCTGCAGTCCCAAGTAAGCATGATATACTGGCTTCCTCATCTCAGATAAAACAATTACACTTTTACATCTTCAAACTTGTGATAGCTGGGGTTCTTGCTGATTTTTAAGATGTCCTCAAGGCTTCTTTCCTGTTGTCTTAATACTTGGCTCTCAGGGGCTCCAATTTGTTGGTTCTTCATTTCTAGCAAACCTGGATTTTTTTTTAACCTTTTGTCTGCTGCTTTTACTCCTCGATCTCACTGCAGATATGGTTAAAAGCTACCTGAAGTGTCCATATAAATGCCTGACAATTAGACTCCCTTGAAATTTCCTCGACCAGAAGAATTAGTTCACTCCTGTTCATCTCACTCACAGGCAAAGATTCATATCCTGGCTAAAAAGTAGACAAACATTTTTGCTAGAGTGTAACACACACGGCATCGAGTCCCACTACCAACTGAGTCCTAATTCTCAATTCATCCCTGCTAATCCTGGTTTTTACTGACCAAATTCCTCTGCATTTTGGTTTTCTTAACACAGACAAGAATCCCCCGTAAATTTCTGCTTATAGCAATTTTGGGCTTATTTGACACCTTCTCCAAACTCTCCCAACAAATATGTTCCCAGTGCTTCTAAACTGCATGCACAAGTCACGGCAATAACACCACTCTCAGTACCAATTGCCTGTAGTAGTTCTCCTATCACTGCAACAAAATACCAAAGAGCCACAATCAAGAGGAGAAGTGCTTTATTTGGGCTCACAGTTTCAGTGGATTCAGTACATGGTTAGATGACTACATGGCAGAAATGACATGGCCAAATGAGCCTTGATCTTGTACTCTCCACATTCCTGTACTGTGAAAAAATCAATGTTTGTTGTTTACGAGGCACTGCTCAGTTTACGATGTTTTGTTATAGAATATCAAATTGACTAAGACATCCAGAAATAGCAAACCACAGAATTAAATTTATAGAAACCACCTTGTTTTGAAGGCTCTTTGCTACTGTTATTTATTTACCATTTTTTTCTTATTTTTCTATTAATCTGTTTTGTTTTGTTTTGTTTTGTCTTTCCCTCTAATACAGAAAGGGTAGGTGTACATGTAGAGGCTTATACGTACCTACAACTTCTCTTAAACAGTTTATGAGAATCAATTACATTATGTATGATGAAATGAACAGCTACTTTGAAGAAAAACAGACATTATACTACCCATTGCTGATTCTTTATCACCATGCTGTGAAATGCAATAATGCTTCTATTCTTTGTTCAGAGTGGTTTTAGTCTGTTTTGTACTGTTCAATTTGAACATGCATGAAGGTATGGACAGCTATTTTGAAGAGAACAAGAGACAATATGGCAGCCATTGTTGATTTTCCTATTGTCTGATTTTGAAGGTCTGTAATGATTTCATCATTGTTTTCTGATCAATTTTGTATTAATTTGTTTTGTATGAATCCATTGTATGTGAAGATATAGACAACTATTTAGAAGCAAACAAGAGACATTATGAAAGGCACTGTAGATCTGTTTTCTTGCTTTGAAATCTGTGTCACTTACATTGTTTTCTTCTGATCTGCTTTGTTCTGTTTTATTATGCTTAGTTTTACTCTTTTAAAAAATAAATGAATAAATAAATATATAAATAAAATTATAGGTACCAGTTATTGAGTATATACCATGCTATCAAGATAGTTTCTGTCCATATTGCTTCATTTTATCAATAGACTTAGGAGTTCACAAAACTTCTTTCTCAACTTTATAAAAGTAATTACTATCATTTTTTCTTTCCTGATAACAAAGAAACTGAATCTAGGAGTATGACTTGCTATATTACTCAGAAAATGTATTCAGCATTTATGAAGATCAAATAGAAAGATGTTTATTAAAATACTTAAACTAACTTCAGCACATAAAAAGTACTTAATAAATGTCAGTTATATAATTCTAATTATGGGATATTGAAAATAGGTTTATTAATAATAGCTTTTTCAATATGTGAAAAGACTAGTAGCACAGGTAATTGCCTCATATAAGTGTTGTGAGAACAAAAGAAATTATATAAGACATATGCATACTCACTGTTAAGTAAGTGGTAATAATTATGTCTCTCATTTTGCATATGTGGTAAGTCAAATACAAAATGGAATAATTAGCTTGTCTAATGTCATGAGAGTTGCAGTGTAATCAGATTAGAATACAATAACTTGAAAATAGCCTAGATATTTAACCACTGAGTAGCTTTCCTTCTTCCTCTGCTTAACAAAGTTAGGAAAAAATGTTCAGCAGAATACCATTTAAATACATATATCCCCTCTGAGAAGAAATGGAGGATGTATTTTCTTTGCCTAGTAGGACTTCAGCCAAAGCTGGTTCTTAAATTTAATGAGTTGTCACCTCTGGAGGCTCAGAAGATTGTCTAGAAAAGAAAAGGGACAGTAATGCAACATTTAATGAGATAATGGTAGGAAAGCAGGGCTAATCACAACAGCTGTGAGCTTTTGGTTATACAAGTGAGGCATAGGGCCATGAAGAGCAAGTTTCAAAGGAAAGACAACCAAATAAATGGGTATCAAAACTTGATTTCTTCAAAGACAATTCATTTGATTCAGTATTTCCATTAGACTAAGTGCTATCCTCTCAATTTCAATTATAGGACTGAATGTTATACTTCCAAGCCCATTTAATCTAATATCTCACAGTTGAAATAACAAAAAATAGTTATGTCTGACTCCATGATCCATCCCAATTCATGCCTGAATGAGAGAAACGAAATTCAATTAATAGAGTACTGTTAAACTCAAGCCATCAACTGCTCACCAAAACAACTTCACATCGACAGACTCCTCTTTGCTTTCCTCATTTTACTGATCACTTAGCCTGAGTAAGCTCTTTGGTGCAAGGCCTAAAATTAAGGCCTACTTATATGTGTGGACTGTATATCTGATGAAACGCAAAGAACCTCAAATAGCCTAATGACAAGTTCCCTCTCAAGATGACTGCCACAAATAATCCCATCAAGTCGAATAATCCGTCTTGTCAAATGGAAAACAAAGCCATTTCTGTTTATCCTTGAATAATCACTTTAATTTTGCAGCTAGCCAATGATGCTATTCAAGTAAGTCAATTGTATTTTCTTCCAGGAAGAAGGGATCATTTCACACACTTGGCATTATAAATCCTGTCTCCTACAGCCCCTGCTTGTGCACTTTATGCCCAAGGGAACTCCCACTGCAGCCATGCATAGCATGCTAGGACATCTTCCCTGAGGCTGTGAGTATATCACAAATAAACTACTGCCCAGCGTCAGGTATCATGTTGTTTGACAGTCCCTGCAGCCCTAGACCAGAAACCTCTCCCTCACCATGGGTATAAATAAAAGAAAACTGAAACACTTGTCATCATGAAGAAAATTGGTAAAAAAAATACTTATTCAGTGTCAACTGTTTTTGACTTACTAACTGGCTCCCATGAAATGGAGACAGTCACCTACAACGAAACTGTCAATTGCCAATGGACTTTTACTTTAGCTTCATCAGTATTAACTTTGTTGGATGTCGCTGACTCTTTTCTTTCTAAAATATTCTTGCTCCCAGAGGAAAATTAGTTAGTTGACTAAAATGAAGCATCATATATTACAGCATTTGGCCTAGGTTTGACACTGGTGTCCCACCTATTAATAGGACAGGCAACATCTCCATAGAGATAAAATTTGTGTACCCTTAGAATAGCCCTGACAAAGACCCTTTGTGAAGTTTATAGAAATTTAGAATCCTACCATACCATAGGAGAATTAACCAAGCTCCATAGAAAACTCCAAGAAGAAGGAAAAAAGGAAGGAAGAGGAAATGAAGAAGGAGGCTGCCTCTGAGGTAAGCCACTGTGCTCAGGCTGTTTATGAGTTAAGCCACTGTGTGCAAAAATTTTCCAAAGCCAAACAAAAGGTGTCTGCTATGGGTGACTAGTTGGAGAAGGAAACTGAAATATAACTTCATGTGTCTAAGAGTCCAAAATTTTAACAGAAATTTGTACAGAATGAAAAGGAAATAAAGTATCCTTTAGGTAATACACTGAATTAGATGCTTTTCACAGCAATACAGCTCAGCAGTATGCTTAAATATCTCTACTGCTATAATCCCATGGTAGTGTATTATAACCCCAGCACAGTGGAATCTTGAAACAAGAGAACTCAGAGTGCAAGTGATATGTGGGCAGTTTGTTGTGATGCTGTCTCTAAATAAATACATACAGCTGGGGATATAGTGCACAAATGGTTTAACTCTGGGTATGATTCCCAGAACCACATAAAATTAAAACTACCTCTGCTGCTGCAGCCTATGAATTCACAACAACAAAATTCCTGATTTCAGAGTTATAAGGGGCAATGTCTATTGCATCCTTGTAAAGGAATTAATTCAAACCTGAGTAAAGTCAGGGATTTTTAAATCCAGTAAAGTCTTATTGTGTTGTGAGACTTCTACTAACACTGACAATATTGATTTGAGGCTAGCTGTAGGAAGAAATTTATAAGAAAGAGCAAAGTACGTAGGATGCCTCCTGCAATATATCCAGTGTGGCTGGGACGGGTCAGGTAGGAAAGAAAGAAACCAGGATACAGGCAAGTGAGCAAAGAATTAAAACAGAAATCCACATATATGCATGTGGATATCATTCTTTTCTTTTTTATCATTATTAAGTTTATTTTTAGATACATGTAATGATCACATTCGTCATAAGGAATTAGTTCTTGTACATATATCTGGATTTCTCTTTATTTCCCATTCCCCGCCTCTCCCTTCAAACCCTATTTCTCTCCTTAATTAGTAATGTTTGTTTCTATTCATCCTTCTTTTCGCATTTTTTTCCTTTCCCTTCCTTCCTGTATCTCTCTCTCTCTCTCTGCCTTTCTCTAGTTCCCTTTACTTTCGAATAATTTCTGCCTATTTCACAATATCTATTATATGCTTTGGTTCTGATTTATACTTTCAGTTTCTCACACCAGAGAAACAATGTTATACTTATGTATATTTGTCAAATTTATTCAATTGAATAATATGTTTTCAAGGCCTAGGCATTAGCTACAAATGTCTTAAGTTTATCTTTTTTCTGACTGAATAGTACTTCACTGTATGAAGGATATTTTAGCAATAGACAAAGAAGATTACAATCCCAAAGTGCCAATAGACAAAAATCTGCCAGGAAAGACAGCTAATTAAACAGAGGGGAAAGATTGTAAAACAATAGGACAATAAATGAGAAGGATAAATCAATGCATATCAATTATAACCACTAATTTATATCATTTCAATTCACCAATAAAAAGAAGTAGACTGACAGAAATGGATCAAGAAACAAGATCCAACAATACATTGAGTATAAGAAACACATTTAACTCAAAAATAAATTCATAGACTGAAAATTAAAAAATGGAAAAAAATACTTCATATGACAGGACCCCAGAAAAAAGCAGGGGTAGCTATTCTATTTGCATACAAAGTGAACTTCAAGCCAAGACTGATCAAAGGAGACAAAAGAGGTCACTATATATGTGTTAAGAAAAAAATTCAAAATGAAGAGACAACAATCATCAATGTATCTGCACCAAATACAAGTATACCCAACTATATATAAGAAATACTAAAAGACATGAAAAAATCAAACAAACTTTAACACAGTGGTAATGGGTTACCACACTGTCACAGATAGATCAACTAGACAAGATAAAACATCAAAAATGAAATAGCAGAATTCAACAAAACCTGTGAACCAGTGAAACTAGTAGATATCTATAGTGTTCTACCCTACAACATCAGAACACACATTCTTCTCAGCTGCTCATGGGATGTAGTTTCTTCAAATATGGCATTTCTCTACTTGTTCTTCTCTTAGCAGCCCAATTGCCTGTTCTTAAACTTGTAGTACTGGCACCACAATATTACATTATCACATCTTAAATTTTTTTTTATCGGTACCAGGGATCGAACTCACGACTGCCTGCTTGCAAGGCAGGTGCTTATGCCGCTGAGCTAAATCCCCAGCCCCACATTATCACATCTTAAAGGTTTAGTCTCACGTACTAAGATCTCCATACTTAATAGTATTATCAAAGTTGCTAATCTATCCAATCAACAACTGGTACCTATTTTACTATTATAGTGGCCAATCTTTTCTATTCAGTGCTTATTTCAACAGTTTTTCAGTTATAGTTTAGCTTATCTAATAGGAGTTAATATTGGGTGCCATGAGTTACCTCAGCAATCTTGCATCATACAATAGGCACTGTCTTAACTACATCAAACTTTCCTCTGTGACATATGCAGCACATTACAAAAGCAACATCTTTTGAGAAGAAAATCCATTTGTCACATTATGCAGGCCATATAAATACAAAAGAATTCACAAAAAGAATATGAACCATTCTAATATACATTGTACAAGGGTCATGCAACATTGGTTAATTATCTAAAAATTATTTGTTAATGTAAAGGCTACACCATGCACGAAACTGAACAAAATTTATAAATCCTATCAGAATCCTCAATATTAAAGCAAGCTGAAGAGTTGTAAAAATTTTGAGGTTTCTGAAGAAATTAATACTTGGTTGAAGTATTAATTTCTTGAGTAAAGTCAGTATTTAAATTTTATATTTAATCTCATTTATCCCATTACTTGAAATAAGTTCAAGGTAAGTGACACCTCATTCAATGGAAGCTTTGGGAAATGTTTAAACTGTCATTCAATATGTTCTTGCTGTTATTACTGTCTTCTGCCATCATGAACTGTTGCCTCTCTGCCATATGTCACCCTGCTTGGAGTCAGATGATTATGGACTGAAACCTTCAAAAGTGTCATCTAAGTAAACCTTTCCTATTTTAAAAATATTAAAAAATAAAAAATTAAAATAGTCATTCAATAGGTATTCCCATTAATCCCTCTGAGATTCCTTCATATACAAATGTTTTAGACACCTCCTGCATGTTTCCTATAGTCTCTAAACCAACCATGATAAGTAAAATTTTCTCAAAGATTTTTTTCATAAAAAATAGCAATTTATTTCTCACTAATGTAGAGATGAGGAAGTCCAAGTTCTGTTTAAAAAACTGGCAGATTCTGTGGCTAATAAAATCTCTCTCTAGTCCATGTATGGTAACTTTATATTAATACTTTGTACTCATATGACGGAAGGGCAGAAGTGGAAGAACAGATTACTGGTTCCATTTTTATAAGGTCATTACCCACCTTTCTGAAGTTTCTTTCCTCATGACTTCATTTCCGAAAGGCTCCATTACTTAATAGTGTCATATTAGCAGTTAAGACTTAAAATATGAATGGGGTGGGATTTAGACCATAAAAACCATTCATAATTTTTCATAGATTTCTGATACAAGAAACAGCCCTCTGTGGCCACACCTTTACAGATGTGTGATGGGTAATTTTATGAATCAACTTGACTGGGCCACAGATACTGAGTTAACCATTATTTCTCAGTGTATTTAAAGTTGTTTCTGAAAGAGACAACATTTGAACTGATGAATTGTTCAAAGCAGATAGTCCTCTCAAAAGTAAGTAGGCATCTTTTAACATACTGTGGGTCTAAACCGAACAAAAAGGTGAAGGAATACTTAAAATACTCTTCTTGAATAAGTGCTTTATAAATTCATCTTATTCTCTCAGTTATCCTGATATTTTCAGGCCTGTAGACCCAGACTGGAAACTAAACCTTTGGTCTTTTGTCTCTCAAAACTTTAAATTATGTCACTGGGATCCCTGGGCCTTCAAATTGTAGATGGCAGATCATTTTGTGCTACTGGGAAGCAGGAAGCTAACATTACTCTGCCCATAACAACAAAATGGGCTGGCAATACACCTCAATTATTTGTATCTTTGATGAAATATTTCCGATAAGACATGTAGTTAGAGTTCATTGCAAAATGATAGATTTTTAAGGAGACAGTGTGAGAATACCTCTTTAATAAAGAACTTGGACAAGTGCCAAAATGCCAGTTGCACTGAACGAGATCTCAGGTTACATTTATGTAATTAAGTGGGTTTTTGAAGAAATATTCTTTCCTTCCTTGGAGGTCATTGTTCGTTTACAATGAAAATGGAATAGGTTTACCTATTTCAGAGAAAGAGGGCCCCTGTTTACTACTTAGATGGCTTTTTTCTTTTTAGTTTGCTTGGAGACCCTGAGTGTTTCTCCATGTTCATCCATGAACCGGAATTGGACAGGGTTTATCAGCACATTCAGAGGGTATCTTCTCTTGTGCTAAAATTTGAAACAAAAATCTTATGAGGCTTTTAGCTATAGCTAATTACTAAAAAAGCTAAGGAAAAAAATCCTGATTTCTTTGCTTGTTAATTAGCTGGAACCCACATCCCACATGTCTCCAAGTCTGCTTACGACTTTCTGCCTAGCAATTAGATTTTTCAAACTTTGTAATTGCCTGAGACAAATTCTTGTCTAGATATATAATAGAGCCCTGTGTGTGAGAGTGTGTCTGTGTG
>PVJX010037621.1:0-16583 GCA_004027295.1 Dolichotis patagonum
AGTGTACAGTGTAATTCCCAGACCCTTTTATTGTTGGTTAAGGCTCCTCTAGAGGGCGCAGGCTAGGAGCTTTAGCCCTCTTCAATAGGTTATCAGAGATTAGAGTTCACCCTTGGGCAGTGTGCGCTATCTCCTCCCTTCTGGGCCTGTCAACCTTTGCAGGCCTTCACTGCGTCAGTGTGCACTGATCTCAGGGGCGTGGCCTAGTCCAAGCAGATTCCACTAATCCACTTGGCGAGGGGAGCAACCAGCTGAAGCCACTTCCTTATGGAGTTAGGGCTGTCCTGCCCAAATCCAACATGTCGTGCAGTCGGTTTCCCCTTTCCCGTGGGAAGGTCTTATTCCCATCACTCACCGAGTCCATGAGAACTGCTGGGCTCCCCGACCTCTGACTTCAGTGCGGCTAAGGTGGGAATTCACGGTGCCTCTGGGTGGGTCACGTGCAGGGTCGGTCCAGGCAAGCTGCACGCAGGGCTGTTCAGCTCCATACTCCAGTGGCTCAAGCCAGTCGCTTTGGCGTGGATCGCTTGTTCAGGACGGGCAGGAATTCAGGTGGCTCGAGGAGGGTGCCGTGCTCGCTGATCTTATTTTCACTAATAGTAGCCCCAGGACCTCATATTCGAGGGGTCTTTTGCGCTTTAGTTTCTTCGTGGGTTGTGAGAGTCCATCTCTCTCTGTTTGGGTCTCTCCAGGGTGTTTTATTCTCGGTTGATTTCTTGATAACAGTTATTTTTTCTGAGATGAGATGGAGTCTCTGTATTATATTGTATGTTTATTTAGTGGTACTGGGGATTGAACTCACAACCCTGTGATTGCCAGGCAGGTGCTTACGATACTGAGTGAAATCCCTGGCCCTCAGTGTTGTTTTAATTTGCATCTGTCCAATGACTGGTAATGTTGAATATTTTTTCATATTTTCATGTGCTATTTCTGCTTCTTCATCTAAGAAATGTCTTCATCTCAGATATCCATTTTTAATTGGGCTTTTAGATTTGGGGGAGGGTCTGATTTTTTTTGAGTGTTTATATAGCCTAAATATTACTCTTTTGTTTGAGGAACAGCTGGCAAAATTTTTTTCCTACTCTGTGGGTCACTCTGTGGTTTCTTTTGTTGTATAAAAGCTTTGTTTGTTTGTTTGTTTGTTTTGAGGCAGGGACTTGCTAGGAGGTGCAGGCTGGAATGGACTCACTTATGTATCCCAGGGTGGCCTTGAACTCATGACAGTCCTCCTGTCTCAGCATTTTGAGTGCTGACATTACAGGAGTGTGCCTCTAAACCTGGTCTGCAAAAGTTTTTTCCGGGGTAATCCCAGTTGTTGATTCTTTGTGATATGTCTGTGTGATCGGTGTTTTGTTCATAAAGTCTGCCTATACCTATATCTCCAAGAGTTCAACCTATTTATCTTCCAATAGATTTAGTGATCCCATTTTAATATTTAGAGCTTTGCTTTATATTAGTTTTAGTTTAGTGCATGGTGAATGGTATCAGTCTAGTTTTAATCTTTGGCATGTAGAAAGGCAGTTTTTCTAACTTCATTTATTAAATAGGCTATCTTTCCCCTGAGGGTTTTTGGCCCTTTGTCAAAGATAGGATGACTGAATGTGTCTGGAGCTGATTCTGAATCTTCTAATCTGTTCCACAGATCCTCATGTCTGTTTTCCTTTACTAGTACCTTATTGTTTTTATCATGATAGTTTTGTAGTATAACATTCTTTGTTTTTCCTTTTTGAGGCAAGGTTACAGTATGTCGTCTGGGCTGACCTCAAACTTGCCCAGGCTGGTCCCAAACTCACCTGATCCTTCTGCCTCAGCCTCCTAAATACTGGCATTATGGGAATGCACTAGCATGCCTGGTTATAATATAATTCAGATCAGGAACTGTGTGTCCCTCTGTATTGCCTTTTTTTTTTTTTTTTTTTTTTTTTTTTTGGTGCCAGGGATCAAACTCATGACCTCGCATTTGCCAAGCAAGCGCTTACACTACTGAGCTGTATTGCCTTTCTGCCCAGAATTGCTTTTACTATTTTAGGTCTCTTCTGGTTACAAATCAATTTTAGGATTGTTTTCTCTAGTTCTTTGATGTATGTTACTGTGTTTTGTTTTTGTATTTTGAGACAGGGTCTTACTAAGTAGTTCAGGCTGGCCTTGAACTCAATAGCCTAGTCTGGCCTCAAAATTGTGGCAATTCTCCTGCCTCAGCCTCCCTAATGCTGGGATTACAGGTATGTGCCACCACATTTGCCTGCTACTGGTGTTTTGGGATTGCATTACATCTGTATAACAATTTTGGAAGTATGGTCATTTTAACTATATTGGTTCTTCCTAAGAACAAAGGATACCTTTTCATTTTTAGATATTCCTTTTTTATCTTCTTCAGAGTACTGTAGTTTTCCACGTAAAGATCTTCTGCTTCTTTTGTGAGATTGATTCTGAAGTATTTCAGTTTTTCTGATATTGTTATGAAAGGTGTGAACGCTTTCCCTAATTTCTCTGTCAGTGAGTTTGTTGTTTGTGTACAGGAATGATACTGATGTTTGAGTGTGGACTCTGTATCCAGATATGTTACTGAGTTGGTCATTAAATCTAGAAGTCTTTTGGTGGACTTTTTGGGACCTTCCATTTTGTGTATCATATCAACCACTGATACTTTAAATTCTTCCTTCTTCTCTCCCCCACACTGCTATATTCCAGTGCATGGACACCAAATCTTAGCGAGGCTGATTTGCTGCTGTTTGCCGCTCCATCTCCCCAGAAGCCTCCACTGTCATCTTTCTTTACATCAGTTGTAATAGCCTGCAAATTCCTTAATACCTCAAGGTTATTTCATTTCCCTTATAAAGAGAGTTGTCCTATTTAAATTCCTACATAATATTTCACAGTATGTACATGTCATTGTTTAATAATTTCCCTATTTATGGATGTTTAGAGTATGTCCAGTTTTCTTTTTCCCAATTTTTATTTTTATTAGTACATGATTAAATTCCTCATGGGGAGCTGGCATATGTACATAACATGTTTTCTTTCTTTTTACATTCACTTCTCTTCTCCCTTCCCTCCTACCTTCCTCCCTCCTTTCTTGATCCTCTTCCTTTTTCAAAAGATCTATCTTACTTTTCTGTTGTTGGTGAGATTAAATACCAACTCCCAAAGTTAAAGAGGGAAGAGGTTTCATTACAGTTTCTAGAGGTTTCATTTCATAACTGGCTGACTCCAAAGCAGCATCACACATGGCAGAGGGGCAACTGTTCATAGTGGCAAAAGACAGAAAAAGCAACAGGAGGGAGGGAGAGAGGACAGACCGCTTTCTGTCCCTTATATTGTATGCAGGCTACCTGCTTTAGGGCAGTTGTATCACTCACACCTTTAATCCCAGCATTGCACTATAAATTAATTACACACTCTAGACTAGATTCAGCTACCTCCAAAATAAATCAATAAGCCCCATGACTGCATTAGGCTTTGGGGGGAACATCTATACACAAACCATGTAAGATCTATCTCCCTATTTGCTATTATTTATCTTTTATTTTTCTCTTTATATTTTGGGTTTCTCATTTAAGAGAAATCATGCAGTATTCAAGCTTTTGAGTCTGACTTACTTATTTTTTTAACCGTTCTGGTCTCAGGTGCATCTGCTTTCTTACAAATGACTCAAGCTTATCCTTCTTTATTGGTAGAATAGTACTCCATTGTGCATAAAAATCATATATTAATGATTTATTTTTGTTGTGCATGTTCCTAGTATGTAATGTTTGCATTCCTTGTGGGGACTTAGTACATATACATAATGCATCTCCATTCCTTGTGTTCATCCTCTTTCCTTTCCTTCCTCTCTTCTTTACCAATTCTTGATCTTTTCTTTTTTGTATATGTTTACAGTACATAATATTTATGTTTCTTGTGGGAACCTGGTACATGCACACAATACATCTTAATTCCTTTTTTCCTTTCCTTCTTTCCTTTCCTTTCCTTTCCTTTCCTTTCCTTTCCTTTCCTTTCCTTTCCCTCTCTACCTGTCCCTCCCATCTCTTCATTCCTTCCCCTCTGAGAACAATCGGTTTCCCTACTTACTATTATCTGTATTTTATTTTGTTTTTTTTATTTATATTTTGGGTTTCTCATATAAGAGAAACCATGTGATATTTAAGCTTGGATGTTTGATTTATTTCACTTAACACTATGGTCTCAAGGTGAATCCATTTTCTTACACATAACTCAAGTTTAGCCTTCTTTATGGCAAAGTAGTACTCCATAGTGTTTAAACACCATATTTTCTTTATCCTTTCAGCTGTAGACAGACATGCAGGCTGCTTCCACTATTTAGCTATTATGAATTGTGCTGCTATAAACATAGGTTTGCATGTGTCACTATAATATGCTGTCCAACTCTTGAGAAGGGGAAGAGCTAGGTCAAATGGAATTTCTACTTTTATTTTTTTGGTGGAATCTCCATATCAGTTCCATAGTGATTCTTACTAGCTGACATTCTCACCAACAATACATAAAGGTTTCTTTTTCCCTGCAGCCTTACCAGTGTTTGCTATTGTCTGATTTCTTGATTATAGCCATGGAATCTCTATGTTGTTTTAATTTGCATTTCTCTAATGGCCAGAGATGTTGGATAATTTTTCATGCATTTATTCACCATTTTGACTTGTCTTCTGAGAAGCATCTGTTCCTATTAGTTGCCCATTTTTTTGGTTCTGTCTTTTATTGAAGGGGTCTCTCCAGTTTTCTTGTTACCTGTATCATTCCATAGACATCCTTGTCCATGTATTTCTGTAGAACAGATACCTAGAAAAGGTATTGTTAGTGTGAAGACTGTTTTAGATATGAAACTTTAGTTACTCTGAAAAAATGCTGTACCAACACACTCTAGGCAGCAGGAGCTGACAATGCTCATTTTCTCACCCTTTTTCACTACTGCATATTCTTTGTGTTTCTCAGGACGTTTGATTCAGAAATAATCTTTTCATCTTCCAGAAATCTCAGCCAAAATTACATCACTGAACTACACAGAAATTCATTTGAAGGCCTGTTGTCCCTCCGATATTTGTAAGTTAGTTAATCATCTTTTTAAATATTTTTTTATTTTAAAGAGGATAAAACAGAATAAAACCAGTCAAAACAAACCAATGTAAAAGATACAGGACCTCAAAACATTACAAAATAAACAATAGTTACCATAATGCCTTTTGATGTCTTCAAAATAGCTGCAGGTAACTTCAGACATATTGAAAATCAAACAACAGAATAGAATAGAAGCAATAAAAACAAAACTGGGAAGGCAACAAAGGACTTCACAACAAGCCCATAGTAAATCCAAAATTGATAACATAGTATGTCTTGCTATCATTGAAATAGCTGCTAGTTATTCATATTATTTGAATCTGTAAAATGAGGAGAGAGTTCAAAGCAGACATTCTTCAAAATCTCTTTCAATGATAAAATTGTACAACTATGTGAGTCTGTGTAGACCTCAGTCTGTGTCTACAATCAAGTACCCTATATACATTTTCACTTTTAAAATTACACAGACAAGATACAAATGAGAAAAATCCCACTTACAGAGAAAAGTGGTAATAAGACCTGTGCATTTACTCATGCTAACATGAACCTTGTTTTATTAGTGTTTGTGTGCCATTAGCTTGCACTTATGTTTACCCTATGGCTCAAGGATCAAACTGATTCATACTCTATTTTATTTGGCTCATAAGGTAATAATAGTTTTTATATTTTTAAGTGCTGTAAAAAGAAAAGGAAAAAAGAATCTATAGTTGTATATTTTGTTTATGAAGATCATAAAGGCGATCCTCTTAGAGGGAGTATGAACAGGGCTTGGGGTCCAGACTATCAAACATGAATATAATGGTTTAGTTTAGACAAAAATATGTTTTCAGTATAATACATTCTATAGTCTAGCATTTATTCATACTAATTAGATATCTAATAGCTACCCAAGGCAATATTTTCTTTTTATTTTTCTTAGAGATGTATCCTGCAATAAAATACAATCGATTGAAAGACGCACATTTGAACCATTAACTTTTTTGAAGTTCATGTAAGTTACAAATATAACCTCAGAATATATGCAATTTTATAAACCTTGTTGTTACTCATTTTGAAATTCTTTTAATCTCTACCAAAGATTAGTATAAGGATTATCTCACAGGTCAGACAGAGTCATTACAGAGCAGTGATTCTTAATTGGGGTGAATTTGCACCCAGGTGATACTTGGAAACTGTGGCTATTACTATTGGCCTCTAATTCTGCTAACCATCCTATATTGTCCAATCAGACACCACAACAAAGAATTGTCTGGCTCAAAATGTCACTAGTGCTGCAGTTATGAAATTCTGTTCTAGAATAATGAAGATCACTTAAAACAAGTATTTATTAAGCATTCACTCTTTTGTATTTAGTGCATTTCAAGTGTAAATATGAAAGTATAAATTAGAAGCCAGGATCTCCCAGGAAGATTTCTTTAGTATGTGGAAAAAATATTGATATTTTGTTTCACCATGTACTGTATAAATTGGAAGCATCGCCAAGTGATAAATCTTCAGAATTAATATCTTTCTTCTTTGGCTTATGTCTTTTTGTAGAAATCTTCGTTGCAATTTACTAATAGAATTGAACTTTGGGACATTTCAAACATGGCACGGACTGCAGTTTTTACACCACGTGTAAGTAAAATAAATGACAAACACATGTAAAAACAATAAAAACAAAAACTGTAAGAACAAAATCTATGTGTTAACTCCATGCAGTTATTGGTTAGCTGGATCTAAGGCCTGTACGAACCCTGAAAATTATGTCTTAAGGTTCACGGACTACTTTCCGATGAGGTCAAGTGCGTTAAGGGAGGTATGGCCAAGACTCTATTCTTTATTTTCAAATGAGGAAACTAAGGCGCAAAGAGGCTAAGAGACTTACAGATAACTTTTTTTTGGTGACAGGTTTTTACTACGTAGTCCAGGGTGGCCATGTACTCACTGAGAGCCCATGCTGGCCTCAAACTCATTTCTCCTGCTTCAACCTCTTAAGTGCTGGGATTATAAGCATGTGCGACCATGTCCGGGTTGACTTGTGTAACTCCCGGGTAGCCTGCTCTGTATTCCCGGTACTGATCTCTGGCATGGGCAATAGAAGGCATTGCAGGTATTGCACAAGTAACACTCAAATTAAAACTGATGAGAGTTCAGAGGTGCTGTTCTGACGAGTGGTTCTTGAAATTCCACTTTTGAGTTTAACTCTGATTCCTTCTCACATGCAGAGTTCTACCTGTTAAATGCGTGCAATACAGAGCTTGAAAGAACTATGCTGAATGCACTGTTCTCCAAAAACCAAAGGTACAGGCGCTTTCTCAGTGCCAGAATCTTCTCAATGGGAAAGCAGAAAGAATTCCTGAAAACCTGCTGCCGAGCAGATTTCTCCCAACCACCCAGTATGTTATGGTTCAAAAAGTATGGGCCTCTGGAGTTATGAATGAACTGTAGGCAACAGGAACCTTGGAGATGTGCAAAAGATGGTGTTTGTGTTATAGTGTGAAAAAATATATAAAGAAAACACGTCGTTCTAACCCAGGGGCAGCAAACCTATGGCACATGTGCCGCAGCCAGCTGCCTGTTATCACTGAAAGCTCTAAAAGGTTCACCATCGCCGCTCTAGTCCAGCCCCACATACTCCCTCCTGCCACCTTCAGTAAGAAGTGAGGGTTTATTCACTTTCAGCAGAAAAATTCTGTGGTGTTCTAGGTCCTGAAGGGGATTTTAGAATCAAGGTGAAAATTCCCCTTTGCTGGGAAAGACCTGTCTTGTGGGTCAGAACTCCAGGTTCCTACAGTTTATTTTGAGTTCCCTGGAGAGAGGTTTAGGGTGCACCTAGAGCTGGTTAACTCGACCTGAATTCTCAACTGTAGTGACCACCCTTTGTCAATCTGCCAATGCTCAACTTGGGAGAACATGGAGGGTTTGCTTTTGAAGCAAAGTGGGGTGGCGAATGGGTTAGAAAAGACATAGTGGAGGAGACAGCAACTTGTTCCATGTGCTTTTAAGGTTTTTCTTAACAGACAGGCAGTTGCTTCCTGGAGATGAGAAAGTGAGAGCTCACTGGTATTGGACATTAACACTCATCATTTGATCTGGATGGAGCTGGGCCTCTCAATCTACTTTACAGTTACTGTGATAGATTTGCACAATTAGTCAATGGTGGCATGTTCCTGTAGATCCAGCTACTTAGGAAGCTCAGGCAGGAGCGTCATTTGCACTCAGGAGTTGGGAGCCAGCCTGGGACATCTGAAGGGTTAGAAGTGCTGGGTCATATATGACTCTGTTTTACCTTTTTGAGGCACCCTTGAACTGCTTGCCAAGTGGCTGTGACATTTTACATTTTCACCTGCAATAATGTGGCTTCTAATGTCTCCATCTTCACCAGCACTTGTTATTACCTGTCTTTTTGTTATGGCCATCTCAGTGAGTGTACACACTCATTGTGCTTTAATTTACATTGGAGAATGATGAGACATTACACATCTTTGCATGAGAATACTGCCCATGTACCTTCTTTGAATAATATTTTCAAATCCTCTCCCCAATTTATCCTTATGTATCTTTTTATTGAGTTGTAAAGGATTTTTATACATTCTGGATAGTCTGTGTACTAGACCTTTATCAGATGTATGGTTTACAAACACTTTCTCTCATTCTACTGGTGACTGTCTTTTCACCATTACTGGTGTCCTTTGACACACGAAAGATTTTGTGCTTTGCCTTTGTTTTGTGTAATACTGGGGGTTGAATTCTGGGACTCGGCACTGAGCTACATCCCCAGCTCTTTCTCTGTTAGGATCTCCTAAGGTTGCTAAGTAGCCCAGGCTGGGATCAAACTTTCAATCTTCCTGACTGTTTCCCAGAGTACTAAGGTTACAGCCAGGAACCACTACACCCAGCTGAGTTGTAAATTCTTTTGGAGACAGGCATGCACCACCAAGCCCAATTGAAGCACATTTTTAATTTTGATAAAATCCTGTTTACATTCCCTGTGGTTAAACTCTTTGTATCATATATAAGAAATTGTGGCCTAATACAAAGATACCAACATTTGTGCTTATGTTTTCTTTCTAACAGTTTTATAGTTTAAGCCCTTACATTAGGTATTTGCTACATTTTGTATCAATTTTTATATATGGTGTAGGGATTTGGTTATGTTGATTTTCTCTATTGTTTTGGATTTTTTATTTATTTTTTCTGTTCTACTCTTTATTATTTTCTTCTGTCTTAACTTGGGCTTAAATTGCTGGGCTTTTTCCAAGTTTATTTGAGAGAATTTTACATTATTGATGAGAATTGTTAATACTTGCATCTGGGCGTATATCTTTCCCTCTGCACATTGCTCTAACTAGGCTCCTAAGTGTTGGTGCTGTGTGACTTCATTTGCATTGATGTTGAAGTACTTCCTGATTTCCCTTGTGATTTCTTTTTGACTCATTAGTTGCTTATATGCGTGTAATTTCTATTATTTATGAATTTGCTGAACATCTTCCCATTGTAGCTACCATCTCAGCCTGTGTTTCTCTGGATCAGTTGATTGCTTATGGAGGTGGAGAGGGGCTCAGCTCTTTTTGTCTCCCAGTCTGCATGGCTGCCACTGGCTCACAAGAAGGAGCTGGCAACTTGGGATAAGTTAGATAAACTCTCTATGCCTCAGTTTCCTCACTTGTAAAGTGAGGTAATTTTAATATCCACCACTTAAGATTATTATTAGGGTTCAATGTAAAATGCTGAGCATAATTACTATTACTAATAATTACTATTCTTAAAATATTCTGTAGAAGTATAATAGCTAATGTTTCCTGAGTAGATTTTCCTCATTTTTTATCATTGTTGTTTGCTTACTGTAAACACTGTAAAGAATTGAAACTGTAAAGAATTGAAAACAAATTATATTCCATCATTTCAAAGTAAAAATTTGCATCACGATGAATATAGCTGGGCATAATGGCATGTGCCTGTGACCCTAGCACCCTGCCAGGTTAAGGCAGGAGGATTACACATTTGATCCCAGCCTGGGCAAATTATTAATTTAGAGAGAATTTTTCTGAAGATAAAAGTATGAATGACTGTGGATACAGCTTAGCGCGAAGGCTCTGCGGATACAGCTTAGCGCAAAGGCTCTGCGGATACAGCTTAGCGCAAAGGCTCTGGGGATACAGCCTAGCGCAAAGGCTCTGGGGATACAGCTTAGAGCAAAGGCTCTGGGGATACAGCTTAGAGCAAAGGCTCTGGGGATACAGCCTAGCACAAAGGCTCTGCGGATACAGCTTAGCGCAAAGGCTCTGGGGATACAGCTTAGTGCAAAGGCTCTGTGGATACAGCTTAGTGCAAAGGCTCTGGGGATACAGCTTAGCGCAAAGGCTCTGGGTTCAATACCTGTGTTTGCAGTCTCCACCACACAGGAGTCTGAGGTTGCAACAGTGCTTGATCCTAGGAGTTTGAGGCTAGTCTAGGCAAGCCTGTCTCTTAAAGAGGGGTGTGTGCATGCGTGCATGCATGTGTGAATGTATTCGTCTCATTGATATGAAAAGAGAATATTTATATATTCAATGAACATTTATTAAAAACCTAGTAAATTTTAGGCACTATACCAGGCATAAATATGATACAGGAAAACAGATGGGAGTAGTAAAGGAAATATGGCTTTAACTACCTCCCCCTTGTTACAGTTTTTATTCAAATGTCCCCCATAAGCCTTGCTCAGTCATAGGTGGAGCTTTGGGGAGCTGATTGGATAACGGGGGTGTTATAGGTGAGGTGGGGCTCAGAAGAAGTGGGTCACGGGGTGGGGTGGATGGGTTATCTTCCTCCCTGCCTCTTCCTTCACTCTGTGCTTCACGATTGCTGGGCCGTGAGTGTCTCTCCTCCACTCAGGCCTTTCCACTAGGCTTCCCTGCCCTGGAGCTGGCTATGCACTGAAACATGGGCCAAAATGAACCCTTTTTCCACTCATGTGCGGCTGTCAGATATTGTCTCTTTCAGGAAGAAAAGTTACTAAGACCCACCTCTTAGATTTTAAAAAATTTTTCTTTGACTCTAAACCAAGGAATAGCCTTCCCTCCCCACATGACTGCCCTTTTTTTTGAGACAGGGTCTCACTATGTAGTTTTAGCTGATCTTGATTCACTATGTAGCCCAGTCTGGTCTCAATGTTCTCATCTCAGCCTCCTGGGTGCTGGGATTACAGGTTGTACCACCATGCCTAGCACACTTTTTTTTTTCTCTTAGTGAATTAGACCATGATTTTTTTTTTTTAATTTCTAAAGATGAAAGGCAAGTACCTTGAGTTATGAACGATGCTAACTACAGAATTTCCTGCAGGGTGAATGTTTCTTACCAGAGCAGTCAATTTTAGGGTTTTTGTTCTTTCATATATTTTTTCTTTTCTATCCAGGCCATTCTTTAGTTTTGCCTTCCTCTTTCTCATTTCCTCCTTATCTTTTAGAGACCTACTTACCCCCTAAAGGAAGAGTGCTTTCTGAATTCTAAGGGTTATTTACAGATAGTCACAGAGAATAATTTTTTAACCTATAAGTTCTGTACTAAAAAAAACCTTTTGTGTAACCTCATACATATTGAAATTTTAATTGCATTGTGCTTTTCAGAATTCTCAATCATAACCCTCTGACAACTATTGAAGATTCATCTCTTTTTCAATTACCAGCACTAAAATATTTGTAAGTACTGTATTCTAATAATCGTGTAAATCTAATATAACTTCTGTTCTTCCTCCTTCCTTTCATCAGAGGGTAGGTATTGTATTTTGATTCTAAAAGTCATAATTTTAATTTTAATTTTAACTCACCTATTGAAAAAAGTCATTGGAAAGAAAAGAATTAAGACACATAATGGGTGAGAGAGTTAGCGGGGTACAGAGCAGTGTCGAGGAACACAGTAGAAATGGAACAATAAATGGAGCCAGGACCATCATTTGCCTCAGAAAGCATAGTGGCATTGTTATTAAAAATAAAAAACATACACAGAGGTGACTGCAATATAAAAATGAAAAGTAAGATGATGGTTTGAAAAAGCTATAGGCTCTACTATGAAATGTTAGTCATTAATTTGATGTGCAAACATTAAAGTGGAATTTTTTCATGAAAAACTCTGGGATTATATTTTATGATAAAATCATGTGCTGGCTTGTTAAGAGGGAAAAACTGAATTAAGCACATTTCTTGAAATAGCTGTTTAAGTACAGAATATTTGTGTTGGGATTCGTCATGACTGACTGAGCTTTCTTCTTCGGAGACTTGGGACAAACACATGTCCAACTTATAGCACTTGAGAATATAGTCACAATGGCTCTGGGATTGAGAACACTGTAAGTTAGTTTTGCTTTTCTTAAATTTATTCGACTAAGGTATTTTGGTTAGTTTTTTAAAGAAATTATTTCAGTTTATTAGTATAGGTGTGTATTCCATTAATGATTACATTACTTACAGGAGGAGGGTAAGTGTGCACAGTACATCTCAATTTCTTTTCTCAACCTCTTTCTGCTCCCTCCTTGCCCCTTTCACCCATCTCTTGGTCCCCTTCTTCTTTTTTGTTATGCATTTGCAATACCAATGCTTGCATTTTTGTATGGATTGGTGTGTGTGTATAACACATCCCAATTTCTTTGTTTCATCCCTGACCCCTCCCCTCTCATTTCTTGATCACCTTCCCCTCTGAGAACAATCTGTCTCCCCACTTCCTATTATCTATCACTTATTTTGCTCTTTCTTTTAACTTAGTTTCACATAAAAGGAAAGCAAGGTAATATTTAGGTGTGTGTCTGATTTCTTTTTTAAAAAATGTTAAAATGTCCTTTTTTATTTTATGGAAAGAATGAAACAAAATTCTATAACAAAATAATAACTATAGTTAATACATTGTATATTGGTATCTTCAAAGTAGTTACTCGGAGTACAAGATATAGGCATAAAGAATTCTCCAAAATGATGTTAGCATGGAACTTTCTTTTCAATGAACTACGAGAAACTAGTAGTATAACTGTCTTGTATTTTTTTTCCCTACCTTCCTTTCCCCCTGACCCCATCTTGGCTCCTCTTTCCATTTAAATAATTTCTTCTCATTTCACAATATCTATTGCACATTGACTACAATCATTTACTCTTTGTTTCTCACACCAGGAATACACTGTGATGTTTACACATATGAGTCTGATTTACTTCATTTATGTGTATGTTCTCAAGCTGCATCCATTTACCAATAAAAGTCTCCAGTGTATCTTTCCTTATGACTGAGTAATGCTCAGTTGTATAAAAACACCACATCTTTTTAACTCATTCCTTGGTTCATGAGCATTTGGATTGTTTCCAAGATTTTGCTGTTATAAATGTGTTCCTGTATGCATGCATACATGTATATCACTGTGGCATGATGTTTTCAGTTATTCTGGGTTGATACCCAGAAGGGGATTTGCTGGGTTGAATGGGACCTCTAATTCAAGGGTTTTCTTTTTTTCTTTTCTCTTCTCTTCTTTTTTCTCTTTTCTTTTCTTTCCTTGTTCAGGAATCTCCACAGTGATTTTCACAATGGTTGCACCAGTCTACACCTCTACCAACAGTGGAGAAGGGTTCCTTTTTCTCCGCAGCCCCTCCAGCATTTGTTATTGCTTGATTTCTTGATACTAGCCATTCTTTCAGGGGTGAGGTGGAATCTCAGTGTTGTTTTAATTTGCATATCTTAATAACCAGTGATGTTGAACACTTTTTTCTTTTTCTTTTTCTTTTCTTTTCTTTTTTTCTTTTCTTTTGTACTAGTGATAGAACTCACTACCTCGCTCTTGCCAGACAGGTGCTTAAACTGCTGAGCTAAATCCTCGGCTGAACATTTTTTCATATGTTTATATGCTGTTCATATTCCTTCATATGAAAAGCATGTGTTCATCTCAGATGCCCATTTTTGGACTGGGTCTGTAAATCGGGGAGGATTTTTTTTTAGTTCTTTATACGTTCTCAACAGTGATCTTTTGTCTGAGGAGCAGCTGACAAACATTTTTTTCCCATGTTGTGGGTTATTTCTTCACTCTGTTAGTGGTTTTCCTTGCTGTGCATAAGCTTTTCAACAAGATGAGATCCCAGTTGTTGATTCTTTGTGATAGTTTCTGTGCGATTGGGGTTTTGTTCATGAAGTCTCTGCCTACACCAGTGACTTCAAAAGTTTTACTTCTTATACCTTCCAGTAGATTTAATGTTTGTTTTAATATTAAGATCTTTGATCCATTCTGATTTTAGCTTAGTACATGGTAAAAGATATGGGTCCAATTTTAATCTTTAGGTGGTGTAGACCCAGTTTTTCCAGGACCATTTATTAAAGAGGCTGTCTTTCTTCCAGTGAATGTGTTTGGCACCTTTGTCAAGGATAAGGTGGCTTAGTGTGTCTGGAGTTGTTTCTGCATCTTCTAATCCATTCCATTGATCTTCAGGTCTGTTTTTTGCCAGTACTATGCTGGTTTTATCACAGTACTTTTATAATATAATTTTAACTCAAGAACTATGATGCCTCCTGCCTTACCTTTGTTGCCCAGGATTGCCTTTGCTATTCTAGGTTTCTTCAGGTTCCAGATGAATTTTAGGATTGTTTTATTTAATTCTGTGAGATATGCCATTGGAATTTAAATTGAGATTGCCTTGAATCTGTATAATTGTTTTGGAAGTATGGCTATTTTCACTATATCAGTTCTTCCTACCCAAGAGAATGGGATAGCTCTCCATTTTCTAATATCCTCTTCATTCTCTTTTTTCAGAGTACTGTATTTTTCAATATTGAGGTCTTTGATTTCTTTTCAGGCTCTTTTTAGAAGTTGACCTTCTTCCTGTGCACTCCCAATGCAGAGTGAGTTGAAAGGAGATGCTTCTGAATGGACACATTCCTGTCACTCAGTGCTAATCTCTAGTACCTTCGTGTTAGGCCCACCGCACACACTGCTGAGCTTACCCTTCTGTGGGGACCCCTCTCTCCCTCCTATATACTCACAATATTCAAAAGGTTCAGTGGCTGTTGGGCTCCTACCCAGCCGCACAGGCTGCCTCCAGAACTGCTTGCTGCACCACCCTGTGGAGCCTGGACTGCCTCTTTACCATTCAAGGAGCCTCTTTCCATTAACTCAGATCTCTGTGTTCCTGTCTACAGGATCTTACCGAGACATATGGTCTGCTGCCTCTGCCACTTTAAAAATGATATTGAGGTTGTCTGCAAGACAATCAAGCTGCGTTGTGACAGCACATGTGTGATTAACGCCACTCAATGTCGTGAGTCTAACTGCCTGATGATATTTTCATTTATAGTTTGCTTTTTAATTTTAAATGGTGATAAGATTATAAACTAATGATATAATTGTTTTACTCTGATTCATCATCAGAGTTAAGCCTGATAAAGTTTTGAAGTGCTCCCCTGCGGAGAGTCAGGCTCTCAGTTAGTACCTCATGATGCAGTAAAGTAACTACTCCATATGCAAAGGACCCAGAAGGGCCCGAAGGGGAGGGAACGCCATTCTTGGCTGCAAACCATGCAAGTGCTCACTGTCTGGTGTTTTACCTTCCAGTGAAAACTTAATTCATAAAGTGAAATGCAGTTTGTAAGCTGGTTTTACATACACAGGGTCTCAAGTTTCCTCAACCTTGGGGCAAGTGTAGATCAGTTTTGTCTTGTTTTTGCAATTATATAAAAAGAGTACTTTATTTAAGGCCCAGGAGTTTCTAATTGCATAATCAGAAACTGCCGCCTGTCTCTCCTAAGGGAATGCAGGGTTCTTCCATGCCCAGACTGTCCAACCCTGCACTTTTCCTGAGTCTCACGTGACTCAGGTGCATTTAAGGATTTTTCTGTATGTCGTGTTTATTAGCTCTCACTTCGTGCTTGCCACATGTGACTGCTTTCACATCCAGAGAGCTTGAGTACAGATGTCTACCAGTGATCTAGGACAAATAATGAATAACAATTTACTCTTTATAAAAAGACACTGTTGCTTGGCTTTTAAAATAATTTTTTTACCTATAATATGACTCTTTCCTTCCCTAGAAGTAAAAGCAAAGGAAGAATTTCTTACCTTTTTATAGAGAAGGAGAGCACAATCAGAGGTGTGAAGTGCTAGAGCCTCATGTCAGCCCTCTGGGTTCTCCCAGACAGCCAATTCTGGGTTCTCCAGAAACCCATGTTCCTCTGTGGTCATGATCCTTAACTCCTCCTCTGGCCCTCACCATCACCACACTCACTTAATTCTTCTGGAAGAGAAAATGGATTACACAACAAGTCCTTGACTTTCATACCATCAGTAGCTTTAGATGCTCAGAAATATTAGAACAGAAGTGAAAGTAGGGCTAGCATCTCACAGAAAGTTTTTTCCATGTACATAAAGACCTGAAATCATGTTTGTCCAGAAATTGCTGTTATTCTGAAAATTTATTGTGCATTACTCCACACAGGCATACAACCAAGCAAATTAAAAATCTCTTAACCTACACCCCAGGTCCCTGCCCCAACTTAAGGAAAGAACCAGAGCAGGACAGTATTTGGTTCTG
>PVJX010037622.1:0-16822 GCA_004027295.1 Dolichotis patagonum
TCAATGCCACTTATCTTAAAGGAAGTTTATTTCATGTGGGAAACAAGATTTATGACAATTACAATCTGTTTGCCCAGAGGAAGTATTTTCTATTATGAATTTTGCCAATGCAACACAAGGAACATCAAATCAATTGGCAATTAGTAGAAAACAGTGCTAGCTAGTTAATAATACATAGTTTACTTCAAAGCCAGTTTATTGGTTTGTATTTCAACATGAGCTTGTCATCTCAATTTTTTTGATTGCACAATGTGATTTGAAACAGGCTAAATCCTAAAATGACTGCAAGTGGCAGGAAGTTCCACAGGTTGAACAAATTTTTCTACCAATAGACAGTGAAAAATGATTTACTTCTAGAAAAAACACAAGTCACTAAAAGAAGTTGAACATTGTCATTATGGGTAAGAGTTTTGCATTCAGAATAAAATTGGAATTCTAGCTCTGTGCTCCCCAAGACACAACTTCCCATTTTGGGAACTGTAGAGATTACCTTCCTCATTGAAAACTGGCAAGCAATAAATAATAGTATTTATCACATTCATGACTTTCAAAAGACATTTTTTAAATGTCTTTGTTGTTAGTAAGAAAGTTGTATCCAATGTACTATTTTGTCTGCTCTCTATGCACATTTAAAAACCATTTCTATTTGAAAACCTATGTATGCTGTACTATAGAAAATACATTTGTATTTTTAGAGAGGTTAAAATTAACCTGAATATACTACTTGAATGACAGCTTTAAGGTGTTACTTAAATAAACTTAATGTATTACTCTACACTTCTATTTTTAAAGAGTTCAAAATTCTATTAGTGAATTTCCCCAAATGGCACAAATACACCCAAAGGCCAACAAATCTTACTGTGCAATGATTTTCATCCTTTTGCTTTTCAACACCACAATACTTATAGCACCACTCACAAGTATCCATATTAGACATTAGGTATTTATTAATTTAAAATTTTTTAGTATTAGTAATGTTCATCATCATCAAATTGTATTCATCAGTTGACTATTTACTTACTCAAACAAGGACAGAAATTACATCACTACCAAAACTATAGATCCAATCATTCTAATATCTTTGTATAATTATCAGAGTTAATTTTCATTCTTATCACTAAATTATTTTAATGGTTTGCCATCACTAACTGCCTGGTTCTTGTCCTGCTGTCAGCCCTTAACATTCTGAATTGAGTATTTGACCTTACACTGAGACAGAAATAGCACTTGCTAAAATTGTGAATGACCTGTCTTAGTGCTAACGATGGTATCATAGCTCTTTGGAGTACATAAATTTTAGTTCTTGACAAGTTATTTGTTGTTTTGGCAAACCATATTTTGGACTGAAATAGGAACTAATAGCTGTATTTATATAACTGCTAGCAAATTTCCTTTCAGTGCATGTTAGACTTGGGTTTTTATAAAGAACTATTCTAGTAAAATTTGTACACAATTAACAAGGTGAATTGCAGTATGAGTAGCATTGCATTTAAATTGAAATGAATCATTAAAGACTGACTATGAGACGTTCTTTCAGAGATCAACTTATGAAAAAGCTACCCCTCAAACTCAGTTAACCCCATTAAGAAATAGATGAGACATTCAAAGTTGAAATCTTATGCTGCATACAAAGAACTATAATAATTTTATTTATTATTGCATAAGCCATTGCTATTGTACCTTGTTACATAGTTTTTTTAAAAAAAATTAAGACAGATAGAATAAAACTTTATAACATAATCATGATCACAGATGTACAGGCATTTAAACTAAAAAGATAAAGGGGGTAGGGGCTATTTTCCTTTCTGGATTTAATAAAATATCTGGTGCCATCCTGCAGAAAATGATTATACAGACTTGTGTATACACATGCAGATGTATGGCAACTGTTTGCAGTTACTAAGAACTACTCAACATTAAGATTCTCTAAGAAGGCATATATGTCAACCAAACATTGAGAGTTGTTTCAAATAAGACTTCACAGAGAGATTAAAAATAAAAGGATGGGTAAATTATACGTCATTAACTCACAAACCAAACAAAATGGCCTAAACCATGGAACTACATTACACTGATTTACTTGAAAAATTATAAAAGATAAAAAGAGTCACTTCATAAACAAAAGTGTGGAAAATCAAGATTTCACACAACTATATATTTCCACACCAACATACTCTGTTGCCCTGTCGACAACTTGTCAGTGATAGGTTTCATACTTCAGGCCAAACTTAACTGTGGTAAAATTAAAGGTAAGAACATTAATCGAAGGACCCAGTGTTTAAAGCATGATTTCATTCTTTACTCACCATCTTATGAGAACATAAGTAAACCAGAAAACACTGAAAAAATCTGACGGAGACAGTGTAAAGCCATTCTTCAGTTTATGAAAGTTTGCCTGCTGATGACAACATGTAGGGTAACACTTCTTTCTAATACTTAGTATTCTTAATGGATACTAATATTATTTTGTAACTCTCAAAGGAACAGAAGTGGGACCAGTGGGTGAAGGCATTCAGTCACAGTAACTAAAATATTTGTTCACGGGTCAGACCAATAGTGGGACCAGCATGCTCTTATAAATAATAATAGCAGTTATCTGTTCATCTGCCCAGGAGCCTATGAAATCCTCAAATTGTGTGTAATTGCAATAGCTATCATCTGAACTCATTTTTGATGCTAAAGTTTTCTGTTAAAATTAAAGTTGTGCTCCCTGTGTACCTGAATAAACCTTGGATTATTGCGTAGCATTCATGGGGCGAATGTAGTACTGAGTACACCTCATTGAAATACCTTTCATGAAACTGAGATCTGAGTGCATTGCTGAAAAACTTTAACGAGAGACACTAAGGCCATTTGTGTGCTGAAACATGTTTTTGGACAAAATTATGATATTGGTGAGTTTTTTCTAATTCTTTAGTATGTGTACAATATGAAATATATTTTGTAGGAGTTAAATCTAGATGCTTATTGGGGGAAAGTTTTAAAAATATTAGCATTGCCTTTGGCAATCAGTACTTTAGTTTGTGCCTCCATCCATTTGGGCTAGTGTACCAAAATACTGTAAGATAGCAAGCTAGAAAGAACAGGAATTTATTTTTCACCCTTCTGGAAGCTGAAAAGTCCCAATCTACGTGCTGGTGTCCTGTGAGGGCCAGTTTTCTGGTTCATAGATGGGGCATTCTCACTGTATGTTTCCATGACAGAAGGGACATGTAGATCACGGAGACACCATGATAGGGGTGCTAATCTTATTCATGAGAACTTTGCCCTTCTGACCTAATCATCTTCCAAAGGGCTATTTGCTAGCAACATCATGGTGAGAGTTATGTCTCAACATAGGGATTCTGAATGAACACAAATATTCAACTTTCAGTGTTAGCCAATGAGATAGCTCATGACAATATTACCTAGAAAAGAATAAAGCATGGTACACTCTTGTTTGTACTTCTTAAAAGTTCTTAGAACAAAGATCTCTCAATGGGGAACTAATAATAATTAATTTATTTTATGCAAGTTATTTTTTGGGCCACACAGTGGCTATAGTCTAGATTCCAGAATATGCTCAAATATCACATATTCATGGAGGGACTTGTATTTCTAGATTTGCTCTGGAGTGATAGGTCAAAGGAGGCAGAAACTTCATTGAATCCACTGTTGGATCCTTAGTATTTCACATATGTGGGTGCTTGGTTAAATGAACAAGAAAATTGTAGTTTCCACCACACAAATTGATAAAGTAGTCAAGAGTTGATCCATTCCTTGCCTGCTAATGCTATAATTAACTACAATGAATATAGTGGCTTTTACAAAAACATATATTTACTGCCTCATAGTTCTAAAGGTCAGAAATCTTTAGGTGTCAACAAGGCTGTATTCCTTCTGGAAGTTTGTAGCAGAGAATCCATTTTCTTGCCTTTCCTAGATCTACAGACCACCTACATTCCATGGATCATTATTGTTTTTTTCTTTCTAATCACTTCAACTTCTACTATTAATACTATAGTCATTTTTTAACTTTTAACTCAACCATCTCTCTCTTAAATGGATTCTTCTGATTATATTGGCAACAATCAAGTAAATCTAGGAAAATCTCCTCAATGCCCTGAATTTTTTTTATGTCTATAAAATCCCTTTCATTTATTTAAACTTTCTTGGGTTCTGAGGATTATGATATGGATATCTACAGGAGAGGGACATTAACCAACCTACCACACCTGACAAGTTGAATAACTAAAAAGACACAAATAATAGAATAAAATATAATAGTCATCAGGTTATATGTGTGGCAACATGGAAGTGTGTCTATAGGGTAGGGTCCTCTTTCAGGAAAGAACTTGTAAAATGGGCTCTTCTATAATTGTAGTACTAGTTTTTTTTGCAGCTACTAGTTTTGTAGCAAAGTATCCTTCCTAGGCAAATGCTAGACAACATCAGAGCATAGCAAGACTTTTGGAGCCTGACCATTAAGACTCTTCTAATATGCAATCTTTGCTTCAGATTTTGTATTTCTCCGGCTGAGATCGGCAGGCCACTTGCTTCCTTCCTCCCTTTCCTTACAATGTCAGATCTGTATTACAATCTGAAGACTCCCCTTAGCCCTCTTGCTCCCTCTCTCCTCTTTCTGTCACACTCCTAATCCCCCCTCATGGTTTCCTTCCTAATTGCCTCCATGCATCCCTGTATGAAGAGTTCCTGCTTGGCCACTGGACTGCATCAGATTTAGCAGTAGAAAGAGGAGACCCATATGGAAAGGAGCAATTTGTTAGATCATACAGAAAGAAGTTGGGTCTCTATTCAAAGATGGTGTAAGATTTTATATCAAAAGAAATGAGCAGACAGTATAATTTTAGTAAGAGGAACAGAAGAAAGGGTTAGAAAGACAAAGTATTCTTGGGGCACAAGTTAGACCTGTCCCCACTGCTGGAATTCATAGAGACACCAACGTCACAACATCTTGGTCCAAGAACATCATTTTGGGATTATTCTAAGGTCTGATCATGCTAGACTGCCTTTTTTGTATTTATGGCAATTCTTTGTTTTTACTTGCTAATTCAAAAGAGAAAACACACTTGAGTTTTTCAGGAAAAATGAGATTGTTTTCCTTGGCTTTGTTATATCATTGAGTGGAATACATACCATAGTATCTTTTGAATTCCCTTTGCTTATTTAATCTAAGAATGAACCTTCACTCTTATAGATTATCAATGCACTGAAAAATATTATTTTGTTCATCCCTTTCCTCATCTCTTAAAGAAACTTTGGTGGATCTAACTCTTAGATCATTTGACTGAAAGAAAAAATTGTTTTGAATTTAAAAATTACCTTCACAGTTATTTGTCAGTGTGGTTAAAATGAGTATATTTGTTTAAGTCTGGGATTTCCTGACCATGTATTATTATTATTATTACTAATTATTATTATTATATTTTAAAGCAGTAAGCTCCTTGTATATTTGAGATTTCCTGTAGTATACCTGCAAAAAAGCATGATGTCTTATTTATAAAATTAAATTTATTTTTAATGGTGTCATATCCAAAAAGCATACCCTAGTACCCTATATTTCTCAAAAATGTATAGTTCTTTCTTCACCCCAGTATTTTTATTTCTAGTGAAGAAGAGAAGAAAGGCAGTGGCAAAAGGGAAAAGCCTGAGTTACAGATTTCATTTCAACGTTAAGAATCATCCTGGAAATGGTTCTCCAAATGGATAAATTGAATCCCAAAATAGAACACACCTTGCGCTGACAGATGGAGGTGTGCACAGAAATTTGCACCTGGCAACTGCTGCCCAAGGCACTGCCATCTGTCACCAGGTCTCTGCCGTGGCTGTGTTTTCAAAATTCACTCTGTCCACTAATGGGCAACAGTGAGCTTTCTTCATTCATTTCATATGTGGTGGGCAGAAGTTCTCAGAAGAATCTCTGATGTAACAACAGCTAAACATCTAAATAGAAAGCCTGCCTATGATACTGGACATTTATCCTCTAAACACATCACCCTTCACGGTCTTTCTCAGATGTTATATCTAGGAAAAAGAAGAATATCAAGGAAAGTGGGTGTTAAAAAAGCATTAAAAATATTTCTTCCTTCCTCCTTTTCTGTTCTATATACTAAAGAATATAGATGAATGATAAAAAATTACTTGTTTTAATTTGTAGGTAACCATAAGCCTAGGAGCTACAGTTAGACCACCTTTGTTCAAATCTAGGCCAGTCTATTACCAATATGGGGACCCAGGGAAACTTTCTGAATTTTTCTGGGCTTCAATTTCTCATCTGTAAAGCAAGGATTAATAAGAATAACTATGCCACTAACTGACAGCTAAGTCAGTAAATGTATGTGAAACCCTTAGAGCGGCACTGGCCAGTCCTAAAGCTTCTTTTGTCCCAGCCAGACTCAATGCATATGGTGAGGACTTCTAACCTTACCTGAGATGCCAAGGCAATGCAGTCTATAGATTTAAATATCTATGATTAGAAACCAAGTTCAGTGAGAAAAAAAAAAAAACACTACCGAAAGAGGTAGACTTCAAAATTTCTCATCTGGGAAACATTAAATATTAGTAGGAATTAATACCCTGTGTATTTATGGCTCTACCTTACAGTTTATTAACTTATGTTTAATAAAATATGCAATGGAGCATGCAATACTAATCCTTGAGTAGGAGCACCATTTTCTTTGCTTGTCACCTATTCATTTGAAATGCTTCTCAGCAAGTCGTGGAGAATTATGCATGATTCTTAACTCTAGTAATAATAAATTCATGGGAGAGCCAAAATGTTGGACTTCTTGGGTATTTTGCAGTGAGTACTGTATCTCTAGCTATACGGTGCCAGGGACTCGATAGCAGTAGATTTGTGATGCCATCATGAAAAGTACATTGAGTCCATTAGAAGCAAAGAGAACAGTGACATTACTGAGACTTTCAACTTGTTTTCTGTCTCTTGCAAGTCCTCAAGCCTTCTGAGCACCGTTACTGCGTGCTGGAGGTTGATTGGTCATCCTCAGGCAGCCTGGCACACTGAGATGGGTGGGGATGTCTGAGAAATAATTGCTACCTACGGCGAGAAAATAGCAACTGTGAAAGGTCAAACACCTCCCTTGGCATCTTCCACGTAGTCCCTCTGTTGTCTCAGTTTCCTTGTAAAATTATTGCTTTAGATCCTAAAAGCCTAGGAAGCACCCAAGCAAGCAAAGCAAGAAATAGAAACCCGGAGGGTCCTAGACATACTCATATGGCTATGAGTATGTCTTTCTAGCTTCTGCTTTCTACATCAAAGGGGAAATATTTCTTATCTGCAGCAGGCAGGAAATTTCTGTTTGAAGATATACGAGCAGTTTATAATGTGTAGAAGCAGGAAGTTCTCTCGGTTATGCAGACTGAGGAGTATTACATCCCACAGCCCGTTTAATTCTATGCTCCAGTGATTTCATAATCCAGGCATTTGACTTGTAAGTAGAAGAAACCAAACAATAATAATTAAACAAAATAAAATTAGGCAAGGCTCTCTCCAGGCAGTGCTGGCTGTTCTGCCTCCAGTCTGTCATGCCTTGGGCTTTCTTGGATCTGAGGTGGAATTCTGGTGAAGTTTAACACAGACAAGACAAGGTCCTGATTAAGCTCCCTAGGTGGGCCCTAACACACCCTAGGAAAAACCTTACTTTCTATTCCTAGGCACACTGGCCACTGACTAAAATGTGAGAAGTGAGACATGTTAGTGGTCACAGCAAATAGGTTTCTAAATAAACAACTCTTCTGCTCATATTCGACAACCACAGGCAGTACTTATTCCCTCAGGTTAGAAATATCTCTGTATCATTTTTTAGAAAAAATAAATCTTAAAGAATAAATTTATTCTATTAGTTTCTAATGTCGATTTTTGCAGTAACAATGCTTAGGAAAAGTTAAAGGCTCAAATTTTAAAAATTTTATATAAAATATTTTGCACATAGTATGGCAAATTCTATATCTATATGTGGGTATTTTGCATGTATATTAACTGATGAAGCAAGTCAAAGCAATCACTCATAATTTGACTTTGCACAGATTTATCATGTGGCATAATGTCCAATGTATTTTACTGTTGTAATGATTACTGGAAGATAAAAGTTAATGGCTTGATGAATGAATCAATAATACCTGAGTTTTAAAAAAATATTTAACTAGGTATTTCAACATATATACTCATATTTATTTCTGATACTTACACATGGAAAAAAAGTCTAATATATATTAAAATGCTTTAATAAATATGCATATGCCAAGTTAAGTAAATTTAAGATTTAATTGGTGATCATAATTTTTTGATATTAGATTCTGCTTTGAAACAGAATTTAACCTGAGGTAAAATTCTAGGGTAGTACAAGGAAGTAATTATGAAAGTCAGTAGTTTAAATTATTTAAATGGCTACTAAGTATCCCATGTCCCTCTATTACTTCAAACAGATGCTTATTTGATTTCTATAGCATTTATTAAGCTCTACCTTAATGAATTATGATTTTTACACATGGGTGAAACTTAGTGGTGGACAGAATAAAAATTTCTTGAAACATGGAGGTTTTAGATGCTTTGTTGTATACTTACTATTCATATTGTAAAATTTTGCCTTTGTTTTACATGTGTGGAGCAACTACTTTTCCATTTATAATTTGTTAACTGACTTCTTGAACAATAGCTTTGAACATTTAAAAGGTTGCATTTTTAGATCCTAAAACTGATGAACATCCTCTGTTGCAGTCAGGGGGTGTACGCAGAACAATTAGAGTGAGGACATGGAGTTTATAATATTATTTTTATGATGGTCACCCAGAGTTAACACAAGAAAATGCAGGAAATCTATCCACAACACTAAGACAGAATATTCAGCCAAAGGCCTGAATCCCAGAGCAATGTCCCACATGAGTCCAGATGAAGACCCAGAGCTCATGACAAAGCCACCCACAAGTCCAAATGGAGGACTAGAGCCCACAAGAAGGACTCACGCCAGTCTCTTTTACGGATCCGTGCTGGGAAGGCCCAAAGTTCAGCAGTGCAAACTAGGAAGTCTATGCCAGCAGGGTGAAGGAGCTGTGCCGGTAGGTTGAGGGTTCTACACTGGAGCCGAGAAGTCACACTCACAACAAAGACCAGGGCTGTCCTGAAAAGCACCACAGCCGTCCTCAGCGACATGGAGGCCCGGAGCTCCTCTGACAACAAGCACAGTCGAGCACATGCCAGGAAGCCAGTGTGACGAGTTCATCCTGGAGACAAAGCAGCACACAGCTTCCCCTCCAGAGCCAGGAAGCAATGCTCCATGTGAGGACAAGAGCTTCTCCAGGAGAACCAATGGCTCAAACATTAACTTGTAGGAGACCCCACAATGCCTCAATGCCCTTCCTTCTCCTTCTCCACGTCTCCATTTATGCTGGCAACTTTCCTCAGGTGAAACATCTATGCTCAGCAGCATGGAGATGTAATCCAGCTGGCGTTAAGTTGACCACCAGTTTTGATCCATAACATTCTCTAATGTTTTATGATTTTTGTAACATGTTCAAACCAAAATTGAAACAATGTCTCATGATGCCTTTCAATGCACTTTGCATTAACTTTAATAAAATATGTCAGAAATAAAATTACATATATTGGATTTCTTTCAGGCAAATGTTTTAAAAAAACTACTGTCTTTAGTACATACTGGGCATTTTTCTTTCTAAATGTTTAACCAACAGTATCAGTGTTCCTAATTTATTAAATCTAATTCTTTTTAAAATTAATTTTATTGGCACATTTTTGTTATATACAATGATAGCATTCACTGTACAAAATTTGTAACTGTACATAATATATCTTGATTCTTCATTTTCCCCACAAACTCCTTCCCTCCCTTCAACCTATTATTAAATCCAATTCTTTATCAAATATGTAAGATATCATGGACATATGTAAAATTTGAATTTATTCATAATAGGAGCCTCTATTCAGTTGTTCATTTTTTTCTTTTACTTCTTTCCAAGTGTTTTAATTAATGGCAAGTTTTAATACAATTTTAATATAATTATAGTGTCTAGTCAAACTTGTATCTCGTTCCTTAATATTTTCTTCTTTTTTTTCAGAAACATTACAGATATTTTTGCAAGAATATGTTTCCAGAAACTTTTCATTCTTTCTTTTTGAACTCACACAAAATAAACTCCTGGGGCACTTTAATTGGGATGGCTTAGAATTTATGGATCAACATAGGGAAAACTAACTATAAGTATAGCTTTTTAAACTCTGATCATATAATTTTCCAGTGATTATTATATTACAGTAAAGAATAATGTGTCAGTATGGAACCAAAATAATACTCATCTTTCATTAGCTTTGAATATTTTTTTTGGATATAGATTTAAGCATGATACCCTGAAAATTTTGCACTAAGATGCAAGTCATTTGATGAAAAGACATTGGTCAAAAACATCACTAATAATATTCTGGCAGTACTAATAAAGTTCTCAACATAACGTAAAAAGAATTAGCCAGGCAGGGTGGCACATGCCTGTAATTCTAGCACTCTGAGGGAGGCTGAGGCAGGAGGATTGTCAAGAGTTCCAAGCCTGCCTAGGCTACACATTAAGTTCAAACCTGGCCTGAACTACAGAGCAAGACCTTCTCTAAAAACAAACAAGCACGTAACAATGACAACAACAAACTGCACACTTTGGGACCTCTATTCTTTGGAACTGAAATTTTAAATCCACTTCTCTTTGTGTGCATACATATTTTAAAGGTGAGGTGTCTGACAGGGATGGACCTCTACATGCACTTTGAAGACTCTTTTAATTTAAAATTTCTGAAGGCAGCTTCCTAAGAGCTGAGGAAGAAATATGCATTTTCTGCTGTAAAAAGAAATGCTAGAATCAATCAGCAGACTTTCTTCCAACTAGAACCAGGTAGCTAGGTTAGGAAAATACTGAAGAAACGCCAAGGTTTTTCTGCTAATGAGAAACTAAGATCGTCCTTTCTTGACTCCTGGAGGATCCCAAGACCCCTTTGCCGGTATTGATTTCTCCCCCATTTCAAGAGATCATTGTGCCCATGATAAAAAGTGGATAAAAAATACACATAGCCAAATGTTTCTGAAGTTATATCCCCATGCAGACACTCATACACGTCCCTTGGTTTGAACCCTACTTCAGCCAATGATGAACTGTAAAATTTTGGGAGGACCACTGGGCTCCTTCCTGGAGATTAAGAAATAAAATATCCATCATTTCATATAATCGTTTTCAGGGTTAAACATCACTTGTAAATATTTCACTGTTTAAAGCATAAGACACAGTGACAGTTGTCTTTTGAATAAATATGTACAGGTTTTGGTTTCTAATCATGAGTGCCATAAGACAATTGAATTTGAGGTGAAATTAAAGATTACTTGTATTAATCTTGTTTTCCAGAGGAGAAAACACATCAAAGTGATATTTTTCAAAACTAGTCAGCTAGCAGACTCCTAATCATACTTAACATGATTTGCTTTGTTTTGGTTCTGATTTTTATTTTTATTTTTTTGCCAATAAAACTCAGATCCTTTACCCTAAGCTATTGTTTCCAGATCTTTCTTTTATTCTTAATTATTTTCTAGACTTATTTTCACTAAGTTGCCCAACTGGGACTCAAACTTGAGATCTTCAGGCACAGTCTACCACAGGGTTAGACCATAGGCATGAAACACTAACCTTGGATAATATTTCACATAAAATTCATTAAGTAAAGCCCTGCACTTTGCAGTGCATTTCCTATTAGAATAATTAATATACTTCAAATCCAAAAATATTTTATTTATAACTAACCTAGTCAATAATTATAAACATCTTAGTAATTGCCTTGGTTTTTAAAAAGCTACAAATGGAACTCTTAGAGATAAACTTCCTCAAACTGTTTACCTACTACAGACTTCAGGTTGGTGCTTGGCCTCTGGGCTATTACACAAATGCAAAAAGTCAAGAAATTTTATTGTACAAGATGTGAAATAAAAATTACATTCACCCAGAAGCTAATTAATGCAGATTTAAACTTTTATATTGTGAAATCAACTCAACTTCTAGTGTTCAGGCAGAATACACTTGATCTAGAGCCCTGGGCAAGTGTGTGGATGGGCCCTCTCAGAGGTGGTGAGGCCTTGGTAATTACCTGCTTTCTGTTGCTTGTTCTGTATTTGAATCTGCATAAAGCACAGTCCTCCTGCCAATGGCCAAGGGCTGGCTGGCTGCATTTCCTGACAACTGCATATTCAAGTAGCCAGCAGTGATAATGCAAGCCACAGTATCTGTCATCGCTTCTGCCTTTGCCAGGAGGAAGAGCAAGAAAACTGCATTCTAAATATCAAGCTCAGAAAATCATTAGGCCGCCAGCCCATTTTAACAAAAACAGAACATGGTTTTCTAGAGGAAAAAAACCCAAAACTTCATCTTAGACTTGCCTTTTTTTTAACTCTTTCATGACAATGTTTATAGGGAATCTCTTAATGTAAACCATAAATGCTGGCTTCTGAAAGCAGGTGGAAAATAATTACTCAAAGACTTACTAATATTCCAATAATTTTGATAAACAATCCCTCTTCTCATGTCCAGGCTTCCTGGATAGTTAGGCAAGAAAAATCTTCAAAAGTTGACTATACAAAGAACCCTCCACTCAAAATATTACCTCCTATCTTGTATTTCCTGCCTCAAGGCTGCCAAATCTTTTCTATAGTTTTATAATTCTGCGTGAGTACAATGTAAGTTATCCTTGAAGGAAAAAAAATCAAAACATGTTGAATGAAATTTGATAAAAGATGCAAACAAAATCCTCTCTTATATCCTCTCTTGTTTCTTTTCTCCTTTCTTCTCCCCCTCCTCCTCCTTTTCTCTTGTCTCCTCTTTCTCTCTCTCTCCTCCTCCTCTCCCTCTCTCCCTAGGCAACCTGGTTTTGAAAGGTTCCTATTAAGGCAGTAAAGAAAGCACTTACTCTTTGAACCCTGGTGTTAGGTAAAGACTTCCCAGGTTTGAAGCATGGCTAATAATAAAGAACAGCTAGGAACACCATGACCAAGTTATGCCTGCTGCATGGTTTCTTTCCAAACTAGAGCTCTTCATGATATCTTTTCCAATAGAGCCTTCTGCTCTGTGTTCAACTGGGTCCTGAAGCAATCTAAAATTAATAAATTAACTTAGAAAATATAAAGGGAGCTGCTTTTTATTTCAACATCATTCACACATCTTTGAAAAACAAGTGATAGTTACATCAAGGATCTCTGTTTTTCTAGTTAGAGATGAATCCTCAATTTGATAGGAAAATTTAATTGAAAAATATGGAATCTATTACATTCTGTAGTTGAAAGATTTATTACATAAACAAGCATTCATCTCAGTTGTTAAAGGCATAAATATCCAGATGTTGTGGAATTTCAAGTCTGATATGATGACTTTCAAATCAAGAGCTCTTGGGTCTATTTTTTATGGAAATGTCAGTATATTCTTTTTGCATTTTTATACCATACATGATTTATTCATAAGTGAAAAACACTGACAATTATTTTAGAGCATGCAAACAAAGAAAGGAAATAAGTCACATGCCACTGAATTTACATTTTTACAATTCTCTTGATATCTCACAGGGTACTTAACTAAGAAAAATATGACAATTTTAACACAATTTTACATCAACGAGTTCTATAGAAATTTCTGAGTAGTCTATCACTGTAACAGACTCGCAAAGGAAAAGATTGTTGTTTCAAAAAATGAGCTCAGACAAGTGTTGGAAGCTATATCACAGATTTTCATATTTGAATGGATCAAAGAAACAGAAGAAAAGGAGAAAACATTACATCTGAATCCCATTGTTTATCATTAAGTCAAACCCTTCTCTCCCCAGTTACTTTCTAGAGGTTTGATGCCCATGGAGAGATATCGTAATTATTTAGAAAGTCATAAAAATCCTTTCTAACTGACTTTGAGGTCACACCTGTTCATGTGATGATAAGAACAGAAACGTTCTTCTGATCCGTCACGATGTGAAAGGGTGGGGCTGTAAGTTGACTACAGGAAGTAGTAAGATTGCCTGGGTAAGGCGCTGTCCTTTTGAACTCTTTAAATCTGAATTTAAATCACAATTGTTAGAACCTGTATTTTTCTTCAAAAACACATAAGGGACTGGTTTTAAGTATGGAGAAATTGGATATAAAAAGGGGTGTTTTAATCTAATGAGTTAATGAGTGTAATGAGGACCAAAGCAAAAAACAGATTATACGTAGGGATGATTGTCATGATGGACAATGGATGCCAGTTTGGGAAAAGGAGGAAGTGAGAAACATGGCAGAGAAAGAAAATATGGCAGGGTCAGTTGGCTGGAGAACTCGGTGTAACTGAAGCATTCCTGGAGTGGATGCGGTAAGCTGCTCTGAAAATTAAAGAAGTCACGTTTGGAGGGTGATGAGCCCACAAGTGAAATGACAAAAGTGTTCATGGGTATGACAATGTTTAAGACAACGCAATCGCTGAATCAAGATGGGAGATAAGGTCATTAGAAGTGAGGAGCTGAGAAGGTAGACTGTGAAATTGATTGGCTTGGGAGCTGCCTAGGGGACTAGTAAAGCACACTTTTGAATGTGTCAGGGTGGTGCATAAAAACCTTACATTGGGGTCTATGTCTGGTCCTTTGCCCCTGGTTCTCATACTGTTCCTCCTATTTCCTGAAGGCAGTGTGCTAAAGAGCTTTGCTTCACCACGCCCTTTCACCATGAAGTTCATGTTTTGGTGGCAGCAAATTGGACTGAACCCTCTGAAACCACAATCCAAACTAAAGTTCTCTTTCTTTAAGATGTGGTTTTCACACATTTTGTCCAGTAACACAAAAGCTGAATAATACAGAAATTGAAGAAAACTAGAGACAAGTTTGGAATATCGAATCATTAGAATTTACTCCTGAATATGGCTGAAGAAATGGTAAGGTATTATGACTTGAATAGTTTTGGGGAAACAGTGGATCAGGTGCTAGCATCTCAACGAATGAGGAGAAGGTAGCTGGAGGTTTTTAATTGCACAAAAAATGTCACTGGATGGTAGAATCTGATGGTATAAGCTTCTGCAGAATTGGAGATGGATAAGGAGAAAGATGGACTGGAAATTACAGTGAGAAATACGAACACTACCTTTGTCTCAAGACTTACTTGTGCAGCAAGAGAGTAAAAGCAGCTTCCACTGAGAAGGACCAGGGTCTTGTCAAACAGCCAAGCTACTGCTGGAGCAAAATGAAAAGATTATTGCATGAAAAGGATGTGGAGGGTATACATAGAAATGGACTGAGTTTCAAAAGGTAGGTGCAAGTGTTTGGAGAGACAGAGATTCATAGAAGAATATGGGATTAACTGGTATTGGAAGATTACGACTGTATCAGCCTTAGGAGGGTGAGGGGATAGTGCTGAGAGATACAGTGAGAATCGTGCACCTCAGATCTCTGTGTTACCACCAAAGCCAGTGATTCTCCAACTCACTGCACATCACAACCACTTCTAGGGTTATTTAAACACAGATTTCTGACCCACTCCTCCAGAAAGCATGAAAATTTAGAGTCTAAAATAGTCCCTGGGTGGTTTTGAAGCTCCTCATCTAGGAACATACTTAGGAACAGCTCTTCCAACTATTCCTCCAGCAAGACCTAACCTCTGCCACCTGAACAGTTGCACACTGACTTCATAGAAAGCTGTACGTTTCTTTGAGGTCACTTCATAGTCAGTCTACAATTATTTATCAGGTATACAATGTACATGCTCATTGGAAATAACTCGGACAGTAGACAGGGGTGATAGGAGCATTCTTCCCCAATTTCATCCTCCTTGATGGTCCCCATTATTAGAATTCAGTGCACATTTTCTAGTTCACTTTCCCTATCACATTTGTGTCCACATTTTAAAAACTTACTGTTCGCCGCACAGAAGAGAAGAGGGGACCAATAGCACTGGATTCTGGTAATTAAACTGCTCAACTTCAGGGTGCCCAATTTAGAAAGATAGCTCAGTGTTAGTACAAAAGAGATCACTCAACATTACTGTACACACGGGGGGAGACAAGATGGCAGACTGGTAGGTAGCAGGAGAGAGACCCTCTCTGAGAGAGACAGCTCAAATGCCAGAATAAAACACCATGAAGAGACCCAATCAGAAAGAGATAGACTCCTACAACCCAGAAAGAAATTAAAGTGCAAACACCCGCTCGAATATGAGGTCCTGGAGCTACTATTAGTGAAGATAAGATCAGCAAGCATGGCACCCTCCTCGAGACGCCTGAATTCCACCCGACCTGAACAAGCAATCCACGCCAAAGCGACTGGCTTGAGCCGCCAAAGCATGGAGCTGAACAGCCCTGCGTGCAGCTCGCCGGGACCGGCTCTGCACACAACCCACCCAGAGGCACTGTGAATTCCCACTGCAGCCGCGCTGAAGTTGGAGGTCGGGCAGTCCAGCAGTTCCCAGGGATGCGGTGACTGTGGGAATAAGACCCTCCCACAGGAAAGGGGAAACCGACTGGACGACATGTTGGATTTGGGCAGGACAGCCCTAACTCCATAAGGAAGTGGCTTCAGCTGGTTACTCCCCTTGCTGAGCGGATTGGTGGAATCTGCTTGGACTAGGCCACGCCACAGGCGGGGAACCAGTTACTTCCCTGAGATCAATGCACACTGATGCAGTGAAGGCCTGCAAAGGTTGACTGGCCAAGAGGGAGGAGCTAGCGAACACTGCCCCTGGGTGAACTCTAATCTCTGATAACCTATTGAAGAGGGCTAAAGCCCCTAGCCTGCGCCCTCTAGAGGAGCCTTAAACAACAAGAA
>PVJX010037623.1:0-16914 GCA_004027295.1 Dolichotis patagonum
TCCAACAGAAATGTAGAGGCTTGGCCTGTAGATGCCCTGTGGGTAACTAAAAGGAGAATAAAGCTTGGCATTTCTGCTTTCATTTTGTTTCTATTTGCTTTATTAACCTTAAAACTCTGGGTCACATCCCTTCTCAACTCTGCATATAAGCATGTTAATCATTCGAGAAGCATCTGTCTAAAAAGTGTAATACAAGGTTTATTGGCCCTAAATTTACCTAATCTATCTCATCTCCCTTAAGACTGAAAACACCAATGTAATACAAGAATAATTAGCTTATTTTCATGGCTCACGAGGATTTTTTTTTAAGGTCTCACTGTGTAGTTTAGGCTGGTCTTGAACTCTCTGTGTAGACCAGGCTGGCCTCAAACTCACAGCTATCCTCCTGCTTCAGCCTTCCAAGTGCTAGGATTATAGGCATGCACCACCATGCCCACCATCACATGGATATTAATTGGCAGCCTTCTTGGTTACTTTTCCCTCCTTGCTGAGACAAAACACCTGATGCCCAAAATGAAGGAAGGAAAGGTTTATTTAGCTCACAGTTTGTGGAGGTTTCAGTCCATAATCAGTTGGCTCCAAGGCATGGTGACATGGCACAGGGGTAGCCATTTATGGCTGTGGTAGTTACCAAAGTCCACAAGAGCAAAAAGGAAAGGACGTGCTTCCTTCCCTCCCTTTTGTTGTATGCCTGTTACCCATGCATGGGTGGGTGCAGCACGTACTCCACCAATCCCAGCTAGAAAACAAACCAAAGCTGGACTCAGCTGCCTTTGAAGGATCCATTCCTGCCATGACCGCATGAGGCTTTGGGGGAATATCCAAACATAAACCATAACAGCAGATGTTACACTCCCCTGGGGTGCATGCAGAAGATTCCAGTCAGTGTCCTAAACCTGCCATCACTTTGGACAGTAAAACAGAACCCTACATATTATCCCACACTGAGATCACAGTTGCCCCATCATGGGAACTGGGGCTGCCCCTTATGCAGAAGCAATCATCTCATGGGAACTGACTGACCCCTCAAGCCATGAAGACTTCTCTGCAGTCCTTCATGGAACCAGTCCTGAGTCAGCAACTAACCAGACCCCTGCCCTGCCAGCTACGTGCACCCCAGGGGACATGGTTTGTGGAGCCAGGCTGCTGGTGGGCTTCTGTGACCTTTGCTGCTCTCCGAGCAGGGGAATATTGGGCTCAACCACCTGTCCTGTCAGTGACCTGGACAGGTCACCTCTCTGAGCCCCAGTAAATTCACCAATAAACTGTAAACCACCCTGCGGCACTGTTAATTTATTCTTCTGCATCAAAGATACCAAAGTTAGCAATCAATAATTATAGGAAGGAGGACAGAACCCTGTCAGCTTGACAAGAAGAAAGAGAAAAACATATTTTACTTGGGTTTATTTTCAGTACTGGGGCCTGGACCCAGGGTCCCACATATGCTAGGCAGACACTTTATCCCTGTGGTCCTTCCCTGGTGGTTTTAAATTTTATTTTGAAATGGCACCTCACTAAATTATCAAGGCTGACCTTGAACTTGAAATCTTCAGCCTCTTGAGTAGCTGGAATTACAGGCATGAGCAATACCCCTAACCCATTTGTTTTTAAACTTTAAGTAGGGAGAGGAGATGGTTCAGAGGTCATATTGAAGAAGTAAAGACAGGTGGAAAGGAGACAAGGAAAATCATAACTAAATTGTATTTTTAAGAAATGCAATTTCTAGGGGCTGGGGATACAGCTCTGTGGCACAGTGCCTACCTGACAAGTGCAGGGTCCTGAGTTTGATTCCCATTGCTCTCCCCAAAAGAAAGAAAGAAAGAAAGAAAGAAAGAAAGAATGAAAGAAAGAAAGAAAGAAAGAAAGAAAGAAAGAAAGAAATGCAATTCCTAGGACCTAGTCTGAGTTACCCAAGGCTGTTCATATTGGTATTCCTTTGGTTAATTTAAACTCTTTTCCTTCCAGACCCACCATACTCAAAATCCCTTAAGAATATTTTAAAAACATAATTTGGTTGACAAAATAAAGAGTAAGAACTTAATCTTAAAATAAAGGAACAAGCTGATAAAATTCAAACATTGCTTAAGTTAAGCATCTTAAAAAATAAAAGCAACTGGGCTCATATCTGTAAAATGGGCCAGTAGGGTTTTGGGTGGGGATGGGGCACCTTTTCCATAGGTCTCCATCCCTGAAGAGAAGCATAAATGTTCCCAATTCCAGAGACAGCGCACTTCTCCCTTTCTCTGGAGTGCCTCACTCTACTTCTTTGAGTATGTACTTTTAAAATTCTGCCTAATAAACCCTTTCTGTGCCTCCCATGAGGAGAGTCAGTGAACTATGAACTTACCCTGCCGGAAGGGGAGGTTTAGGTTATCCATCTCTGCTTCAGGAACCTCCTCGGGCCCCTGCTGGTTCCAGCCTCTTAGAGAGAAGAGCGCTTATTACTCTTGCTATGGAGCCTCACTTAGTTTCCCCATTTCACCTTTAGCCTGGCTTAGGCCATGAACAGGACGGAGAGGCAGCGAGGTTAAATTCTGCTGCACTGTGTGACACTGGAATAACCTTCCCATTTTCCTTCGCAGTTAGAGGAGGTTAACTCCATTCTGTGGTTCATTATGAGCCTAGTAGCCCAGAGTCAACACCTAGGCCCAGGGCCGGGGTTCAGCTCAGCGGCACAAGAGCCGGCTTGGTCAGCTGGATCCCCGGCACCAAAAAACCGAAAACAAAAAGCAACTGCACCCAGTTAGTGGCGGGTAAAGGGAAGACAGGCGTCTTTGTTTCTGGGCAGTCTCAGGGCCACACCTCTGCAAGGCAAGTTCCAGGTGGGTCCCGCCTGCTGCCTCCACCCAGGGTCCAGCTGCAGTTTCCAAGACAGTCAGTGCTTTACAGTGCGTCTAGGAGTTTGCTTTCATTCAGAGGCAGCTGCTATCTGATCGTCACAGTTCCCAGTGGGGGAGCGCAGCCCCCCCTCGGCAGGGTCACACCTCAGCAGGGTCACGCCAGAAGCCCTGGGGTTGGTTGGAAGGCAGGGAAGGGAGGGGGAAAGTGTAAGCAGAAGTCTTTATGATTGCTGTTGCTGGAAGGAATGAGCATGGGAAAGCGAGCAGGCTCAGGAGTGGCCAGTGTGCACAATTCCCAAGGGCTTGAGAGTGTAGCAGTGTCTCCAGTTTTCTGGTACCTGGCCCTGGGCTAAGCTAGGACACAGGAGACTGCCCAGCCAGCCCCTGACGTCATGCCAGGGCGCCAGAGGACTCTCACTTCCTCCCTCTTCTCAGCACTCAGTGACCACACAGATCAAAGAATTTTGGGGAGACTCTGCAGAGACCCATTTTAAACTGTTTGCAACCTTCTAGAAAACTTCCATTTTACCGGAAACCAAGTTTGGGTATGGGTTTTGAGGAAATCTGGGAGAAAAATGTCAACGACACATTTTTCCATCAAAGCACAGGTCTTAGTGACTTTACCGGAGAGATGAGAGAGAGAGAAAGAGAGAGAGACAGAGAGACGGACAGACAGACAGGCAGACACAGAGACAGGCAGAAAGACAGACAGAGAGATTCCTAGATACTTCAGTCTATGTGATGCCAGAGCAGGAGGGATGCCCAAGGAGTGGGCACCAGCCAGGATGTGGCGGAGCTGCCCAGCCTGGCACCATGGGCGGCTCAGGACGCGTTGTTGAGCCTGGCAATATGGAGAGAGAATCTATTAGTTTCATCTTGTTTTAAAAATCTTGAAGGCTCAAGGGCCCTTAGGAAGTGGCACGGGGGACGTCTCCTCCACCTGGCACATGTGTGAACCCTGGGAACCCTAAGCCAGGTGTGATCTTCCACGTCATCCACCCGAAATGTCCATTCCACAGATGAGAAGCCCGTGGTCCAAAGAAGAAAGGGTTGCCAAGATCAAATTACAGCTTGCGATCTGAGAATCAAAGCAAAGCCATGGATGTAACTTGGATGTTGGCCCCTATTATAGCTTCAGTACAAGTTCAGAGGCATATATCTTTCTTACTGGAAGATGAGGCACCTTATTTGATGTTTCGTTTTTGTTCGCTTTTACCTAAGGAAAACGCCAGAAGCCACCTACCTTTTACTTTGAGGTTCAGGGCAGCCTGACTCAAATTCTAAGTCTCCACCTAGGGTTCGGAGTATTAGGCCCAGGTTCTCCCCAACCTTGTGCCTGGAGCGCCCCCTGATGGCGACGTTAGCGTACGTACACGGCGTGATGGAAAACTGGTGAAATTTACAATTTAAATTTATTACAGTAAAAGACACATGGCCATTAACACCCCTCAAAATACTCCCCCTCGCTTTGAACGCACGTTTCCCATTGTCCTTGACGCTTACCAAAGCGTCTCTGGGAGTCCTCTCTCATGTTTTTAGTGGCACCGTGCTGACCCCCTCACCATCCTGAGTTGACTCTGAGCCTTTCCCTTTCACGGTCACCCAGACTCTGGAGGAAGAGCCCAGGGTTAACCCTCTGCGTGGGATGACACCCCGCAGCCTCATTCTCCTTGTGAGAAATGATCTTACTTGTCGGGACCAAATAAATGAATAAATAAACATTAAAAGAAACTGGACTCCAGAGGCAGCGAAAGCCAGGCTTTTGATCCAGATTCTCGAGGGCGATGGCTACACACAGAGACAAGCTTTCTCCATTTGACAAGCTGTGTGTTTTTATTCCTAATTCACAGGCACCTCTGCCCCATCTCCCACATCCAGGATGGGGGTTCACAGTCTGTCCCGAGCAATCCCTTTCACCCCTCACACGTTGCCCCCGTGCCTTTTTAATCCCCTCCTTCCTCTGTGTTTCTCTCCTAGTTATTTTTAGCCTTTTGGCGTCCCGGGATTTGGGAAGACTTGTTTAGCAGTTACCTCTTACCCCAGAACCTCACCTCTGGTGAGTCTTTCTATAACCTATATGGGTGTCTGCTACTTGACTGAGCTACGCCTAAGAGTGACGGTTCGCTAGAGCGGTTAGTGAAATGTGGACCAGTTAAAATCACTTTACCTCTTATATTTTTCTCTTACAAAGATATGAGAAGGGACTTCAAAGATTGCTTCAGAAACCCACAAGAATGATATCATGAGTGTGTTAGAAGTGAGGGGGAATATTTAGAGGGAGATGAATGGCAAATGTCTTTTGCTGTAATAAATTTAAAAAAATTCACCAGCTCTTTTGGTCACCCCTTGAATGGCACTGTCATGAACATTTACAGACATTTACTGCTCTGGGAAACTCCTTTCTCTCACTAATGGGGGAAATATACATAGAGCACTGAATTTAACTGTCAATCACTAAGTGTAAATGGAAAACCTACATACCAGTGTGACGCGTGGTAAGAATGAGTGTTTTTGTTTGTTCCGAGTAGTGGTCTCTCCACCCCTACCAGTGCATGAGGCATGAGGACTAAAGCTTACTGAATGGCTACATAGACTCATTTCCAATTGCTGGAGGTGCTTCAGTCAACAAACACTGATGAAGTGGTTACAGAGGATGGGGAGGAGGAGAAAAGTGTAGCAAAGACAGGGACGGAGGGGGCAAGAAGCCTGGAGGTCAGCAGTGCAGCCAGGAAGGAGCTGCTGGGGAAGAGGCTGCGGTGTCTTAGTGCCCCCTGGTGCTGCGGAGCAGATTACCACAGACTGGATAATTCCTCATGACCAGGAAATGTGTTTTCAGTACAGAGGGGGTGAGGCCTAGCTTCGGTTGGCTGCATCACCTCTGGCAGAAGAGCAGAGACAGAGAGGGAGGGTGAGAGGGGGAGAATAAAGGAGAGGGTACAAGAGGGCTGTACTCTCTTCCCTAACAAACTTACTTGCAGTGTAGACATTAATCATCCGCGAAGGCAAAGCACTTGTGTGCTAATCGTCCCTCAACACTGCAGCACTGGGGATTAAGTTTCCAGCAGGGGAATTTGGGCACAAGTTCTACAGTTGCGTGGGAGCGTGGAAGGAGCAAAGGAATTTCAAAAGCAGAGGAGTGGGGACAGGCATAATTCTGGGCCATGATCAGTGCCTTCCTCTGTCATTTTGCCCTTGTAGTTTTGTCCGTTTTTTTGTATGGGGGGGTTGAACCCAGTGCCTTTGCAATGAGCTACATCTCCAGCCCTTTGACATTTTAAATAATTACTTTTAGACAGGGTCTTGCTAAGTCACTGAGTTGCCCACGGTGGGCTTGAGTTTGTGAGCTTCCTGCGTCAGGTGAACACTGACGCATGGCACTGGGCGGGGACCGAACTCACAATCTCACGCTCGCCAAGCAGGCACTTATGTGGCTGCGCTAAACCCCCAGCCTTGGGGCACTGAATCTCCTCTCCGGAGGACTGTGGCTCTCCGGCCGCCTCCTCCTGTGGCTCCTCCCTGCTCCGGCAGCACTGTCCCCTGATCCTGCCGCCATCTCCCACCGAGTCCACAGCTGAGCACCGGTGGGCACCCAGAGCGCTGCAGCTCCTTGGGCTGGACTCAGCCAGCTGAGACCGTCACCGAGTCCTCAACAGGACAGGGGCGGGGGGGGGGCTGTTGCCCAACTTGTGACCAGAGAAAGAAAACTGCTGCCAGGGGAATGGAGATAGGGTTTAGTGAAGGCTCCAGTGAGTCCTTGTGAGACAAAGTGATTCTAAGAGAACTCCCAGGAGGCAGAAGGGACTCTGGGCTGCTAAGGCAGGAACAAGGGAGACGAATAAACTGACCTCCAGCGACTGAGGAAGGAAGCCCGAGCAGAGGACGGAAGGGACAAGGGTGACCAATGTGGCAGGTAGGGTATGACCGGGCTCAGCAGGGCCCGAGGAGCTCCAGGCCACCTCACGGCTTTACTAAGGCATAATTCCTGTCCCATCCAATCCATCAGTGTGAGACACGCACTCGGCAGTTTCTCGCATGTTCCCAGGGAGGCACGGCGATCACCACGATCAGTTATAAAATGTCTTCACGGCCTTAAACAGAAACCCTGTGACATTTCCTCGCTCCCGCAGGTCCCCACTCCCACACCACTGATCCATTTGCTGTCTCTGTAGATTCGCCTGTTACAGATTTCCATATAAATGGAGTCACATATTCGTATATTCGTGATGCTTTTTTTGTGTGTGTGTTTTTTGAGACAGGGTCTCGCTATGCAGTTCGGCCTGGCCTTGAGCTCACTGTGTAACCTAGGCTGGTCTCGACTTTGCAACGATCTTCCCGTGTCAGCGTCCCACGTTCTGGGATTACAGGAGTGTGTCACCACGCCTGGCTCGTGACGCTTTGTGACTGCCTGCTTTCCTTTGCACGCTCCTCTTTATGGCCGGGCTTATCCACTGCATGCATGGATGGATCATATTTTGTTCCTGTTTTCAGCTGGTGGACTCTCAGGCCTACCTTTGGTCACCACGGACAAAGGCATGATGAACATTCGTGTACGAGTTTTTCTGTGCACGTCTGTTTCTGTTTCTCACACTGTGAGTGAGGTGGAATGATGCCAGCATTCCTGTGGAGCTGATTCCTCCCTGGCAAATTCCTGGCTGTGTTAGTCAGTGGCATATCTTCTGGAACCGTATCTTTAGGAGCCAAATCATCTGGCGAGTTTTCTGGATTCACATGGTTTTATCCACAGGAATAGGCGCCTGTCACACTGAGCTGTTTCATTCCTTCTTCCAACATCTGAGCTGGCAACTGGGGGTGGCTACCTCCCTTGGGTTGGGTGATCACTTTACCCATGCTTCTAAGTGCTAAGGTTGCTTCACGTGGTCCCAAACCCTAGGGTTATTTTCAGGATGGGGGATCTTATATTCCAGGCAAGTGCTTCCACTCTGAGGTTGACAATATGGTTTCTCCCAGCCCTTGACACAGGTCCTCAACTGTGTCACGTGACGACTCCAGTTCCTGCTGCTGTGTGTGGGTGCGCTCTGGAGGGCCACAGCCCTGCTTCTTCCCTTGGGACTAACCCCGCCACACTGTAGCTTGTGACTTAACCCTAATAGTTGGCCAGTCTGCCAACAAGTCTTACAATGGTACCTATGCTTTATTTACAACATTTTAAATGAGCACGTTTGTGATACATAGCAAATGCATTTATCTTAGAGAATTAATACAAATTCACATAGAATCTTTCTTTCTTTTAAATTGGTACTGGGGATTGAACTCATGACTGTGCACTTGCAAGACAGGTGCTTATGCCACTGAGCTAAATCCCAGCCCCTGACATAGAATCTTGATCCTTTTTACTTCCTCGTTTCCTTCTCTTCTTCCCATCTCCCCCCATTTCCCAGGTCCCCTTCTCATCTCCACAGAGTCTATCTCCTTGATTCCTACCATCTATCTTTTATTTTGTTCTTTATATTATTTATACTTTAGGTTTCTCCTATAAGGGAAATCATGCAATATTTAACCTTCCGTGTCTGATTTATGTCACTAAGCATCGTAAACTCAAGGCACATGCATTTTCCTGCAATGACTCACCTCTCGCCTCCTTATCGGTGAGTGGCCACAGTTGTGCATAAACACTACTCATCTGTTGTCGGGCATATAGGCCTTTCCTAAGACTTAGCTGCTATGATTGTGCCGCTACCAACATGTGTATACATGTATCATTGTAATGTGATGTATCATTGCAATAGGGTGTCTTTAACTTTTTTGATAAGATACTCAGAAGAGGTATAGGTCAAATGGAATTTGTATTTTTAAGTTTGTTTGTTTGTTTTGGTCTTTTTATTCAGGGCTTCACTATGCAGTTCAGGCTGGCCTTGAACTCACTTTGTAGCCCAGGCTGGTCTCGAACTCCCAGTGATGCTCCTACCTCAGCCTCCTGAGTGCTGGGATTACAGGTGTGTGCCACCACACCCAGCCTGTTTCAGTTTTGTAAGGAGTTCTCATACGGATTTCCATAATGACTGTGCTTGTTTACATTCCCACCAACAATGTAGAAGTTTTCTTTTTCCCTCACACTGGTTTTTTTTTTTTTTTCAGTTCTTGATGACAGCCATTCTTTCTGGTAAGATGGAATCTCAGTTCTGTTTCAATTTGCATTTCTCTAATGGCCAAAGTGAAAACAATGCTGAACATTTTTTCATGTACCTATTGGCCATTTGTACTTTTTCTTTGGAGAAGTGTCTGTTCATTTCAGTTGTCCCTAGACTTTATGCCAAGGCATACGCACACTCTGTCTACCACTAGAGATGGGGCCTGTCACTGATCCAGAGTCCAACATTTCATCTTCATTCAAATGACCACAGACTGAGGCTTCCAAAACAATGCGCCGGAATAAATTTTTCCTCTTTAAATTGATTTTATTGGGTATTTTGTCACAGCAATGGGTAACAAACATGTCCTTGTTGCCTTGGGCCTGTGGTAGCACAGCACATTACGGTGAGAGCATCTGACAGAGGAGGCCTCTCACCTCATGGTGGACGGGAAGCAGAGAGATAGAGGAAGGGTTTGCCCCTAACATCCTTCCACTAAGTCCCGCCCCCTAAAGGTTCTACCACCTTCCAGTAGCACCATGTTGGGGACCATGCCTTCAACACACGGCTTGTTGGGGGACCCAAAGCAGAGCACAGACCACTGAAGATTTTTCCACTTAGTCAGATTTATGTAGGTATAAACTGAACCATGTCCTCAGAAAAACCAAAGCCCAAGAGATTACATAAGCATTAAAAGGAGGAAGGACCAAGAAGGGAGAAGGAGCAGTTGTTTAACTGGCAAATCCTCTTGGCTGGGGTGTGGCTCAGTGGTAAGGCATGCGCTTAGCACATGTGAGGCCTTAGCTTTAATTTCAGTACCTCAAAGAAAACACACTGTACTAGTTTCAATGGTAGGTTTCCTTCTGAAGAACGGACTAGTTAGCTGGTGTCAGGACTTAGAAAAAAGATTTTTTTTTTTTTGTCACAGTGCAATATTCTGTCAGGAAGGAGGTTAGCAGAAGACAGGGAGGGCAGGAGAAGCTGGCCCAGAGACTTTCCTCTCAGGAATCTGGAGTAGGTTTGACTCACTCGTAGCTGAGATGGGCACTTTAAGAAGGACGCCAGTGATGAGTGAAACCAAGAAGGAAGTGAATCAGAAAATGGAGTGCATGGTGTGGCAGGTGCCTCACGTGCCTCTCAGTTCTTCCAAGGATTTGCTGACCACCCACAAGGAGGCGGTTAGTGGTCAGCCTCCAGTTGCCCCTCTTTAGCATCTCAGCCTTCGAGCCAAGGTCATCACCCTCCAGGAGCAGGCTTCCTGTGAAGAAGCGATGGGGTGCGCAGGGTGTTAGGGTTTACATCTGGATCCCCCCCAAAGCCTCATGTACTCATAGGTGGACTGTGATTGAATCGTGGAGGCATGATAACCATCAGCGGATTCGTCCACTGGTGAATTTATAGCTAAATGTGATGCTGGGATGTGAAGCGGGGTGGAAGGAGTGGGTCACTGAGTCACGGCCTGGAAGAGTCTGTCTCCCTCCCTCCTCCCACTGCATGCCACGAACTCCTCTCTTCTGCCATGTCCCCCTGCCATGCTGCCCTGCCTTGGACCCAACCAACCAGCTGACTGAAACCTCTGCACACTGTAAGCCAAAACAAACCCTTCCTCCTTTCAGTGTTGTGTCAGGTATTGTCATGGTGATAAGAAGGTAACTAAGACAGGGTAAGCCATTCCTATGGGACTCCTGATTTCTCTAGTGAGTTCCTACCAGCTGGGAGGCTGGGCCGGGTCTTCCTGGTGGCCTGGAAGCCCCACCGGCTCACTGGCTTCTATCCTGTATCCTCCCCCAGTACACGCACTGTCCCTGCAGATGTCCACTGGACTGAGGCCCTTCCTAGACCTCCACAGCGGTGGTGCAGATGATCCGCTCCACATGGTAGCAAGATTTTCTTGGGGTTGGGGGTCAGGTTTTTTTGGTGGGGAGGTGGGTCAGTTTGTAAAATGTCACTTAGAATCTGTTAAGGATTGTGTGAATCTCAAAGATTGAAGCCATCATCCATGGGCCTTGAGGGGCTGGAATAATCTCAGCCTTCCAGAAAATAGAAGCTGAGTAAAAAGTATTTTTGTGTTAACAAATGCAGTAGTTGCTCAAGTTAGAGATGATACTGAGCTAAACAGACTCGAAGGACAAACTTTGTGCGTTTTCTACGATGTGTTTTTAACACTAACTCCGGTCCCATGGCACTGGCCCAGCATCCCCCATGCTCTGCTGCAGGGACTGGGTTTTCACTCCTGCACCCCCCTTTCCAGCCGCCCCACACACTCACCGTCAAGGCCAGTATCCACGGAGGTCGGCTCCCCCGCCTGGGATATCCAGGCTGAACCCCAACCGCAGAGCAGCATGGAGGAGTCTGCTAATTGTTACTAAAGCACAATTGCGCCGAAAACCATCTTGGCGGGTGCGCCTTGGCATTCACCATCAACTGTGTCTTTAGTACGTTTTCTCCAGAAGAGGAACTGCTTGGATAAAAGCACTTAACGAACAACCCCAAAGGGGAAGGGGGTACCAGCTTGCATTCCTTCTAATCTTGCATGAGAGTATTTATTTCTTCATACCGTTACCAGGGTTGCTATCTTTTTTTAATGTAATGAATATATGAATATTAACTGTTCTTAATTTTGTAAATATTTATCTTCCATGGAACTTTTTTTTTTTTTGGTCTTTTTTGAGACAGGGTCTCGATATGCAGTTCAGGTTGGTCTTGAGCTCACTTTGTAACCCAGGCTGGTTTTGAATGTGCAATGATCCTCCTGCCTCAGCCTCCCGAGTGCTGAAAGGGAGTTTGTTTCTTGAAAAAAAATAAATTTTATTCTTTCCCGATACACATTGTCAATTAAGGAAGCAGTTTTTTATGATTTCTGGGCCGAGCCTTCTAGAGGGAACACTAGGGCCAGTCGGGGTGAGTTGGAGTGTCATGTGTTCAGAAGGCAACTGGATGAATCCAGTAGCTAAATGTTCTGGCAGGGGTTGGGACCTGGTGGGAAGTGGGTCACTGGGTGTCACCTGGAAGGCTGCATTCTTGTCCCTGGCTCTTCCCTTGTCTGTCTGCTTCCTGGTTGCCATGGGGCGAAGCAGTGGTCCTCTGCCAGGCCCTTCCACTATAGCACTTCTGCCTAGGAGCCCGCTGACTCTGGGTCAAACCCACTGGGAACTGTGTCAGATGAATCTCCTTTAAATTATGGGTGTTGGTCATTTTATTCCAGCAACGGATAAGCGCTCTCCCCTGGCAGGATTCAGGGGCTGCCAGAGAACTCAGCAGCAGAGACAAATTTTATTTTATTTTAATTAATTCATTAATTTTGTCTTTTTGAGACAGAGTTTCACTCTGAAGTTCAGGCTGGCCTTGAAATCACAGGGATCTTCCAGCCTCAGCCTCCCAAGTCCTGGGATTACAGGAGTGGGCCACCATGTCCTGCCTGAGATAAATTTTAAGATGATACAATAATTTAAACAACTAAAATGCAAAGATCCCTGATGAGCAAAATAGTGTACTGAAATTTCAATGGGTTTGAACCCAGCAGGCCTCCTTACTTCCCTCTACGCATGGCAAGCAGGAGTCAGCCTTTACAGGGGTGCGTCAGCTGCGTCTGGGGCCCCTTGATCTAACAGTCTCTTCATTTGACCGTCACGGTGTCGTGTGTCCACACCATAAAACACAAAGTAGTTTTCTGTTGTGTATTCCAAAACAGAGGCCAGGTCCTCACAGGTGAATCACCAAAATCTACACAGGAGCTTAAATGTGGGGTCCTTCGTCTTTCCAGAGTGTGGACTCCCGAGTTCTGTGGAGCAGGTACTGGCTTCTGCCCCGTGCTGGGGAAGAAGGGCAGGAAGGCTGGGGGTAACCACCCTGAACCTGCAACAGACAGCTCTCCCACTTCCGGTTCCCACTGAGATCGCGTTTGCCTTGGGCCATCAAACCCAAGAGGGAGGTGACAAGTCTTGAAAGTCGTGAAATCAGCAATCATACTGTGGGCTGGGCTGACTCCCATCCCTGAGGACAGAGTTAGGGACCTCTGATCCCCTTAGCTAACAGCCGATGGCCATCTCGAATTCCCAGTTCTTCCCAAATGCCTGCTCTTCTTACATCTGAGTGCGAACACAAAAAACTGCCCTCTGCATTTTCACTTGTCAGGTGCAACTGCAGAGCTCTCTGAAGCGCTGGCCTTTGTCAGCAGAGACCCCCTCCACCCTACAAGCCTCTCTGGGAGCAACAGAGGCCACTAGGGTCCTCCTGCCCTCCTGGAAGGTCTGGGGCCCCTTCTCCATCTTTTCCTCCTCCAAAAGGCACCAGGCTCTATGGGGTTGTATTTACTGAGACCGATGTTCCCTGTTCTTTAAGCATATCAAGGAGGTGCTTCATCTATGGCTTTTTCTTAACAGTTTATTTACTTAAAAGAAATTTTTAAAAAGCAGAGATTTTAAGAGATAGACAATAAACGCTTTAAAATTATGCCAAGGAAAAACATTAGCTCAAATATACAGGCCAAAACATTAACCCAAACATACAGGCCAAAAAAAGGTAAAAGATTATCAAAATGTTATTGAGAATATAATCTTTTTAAAAGGGAATTTGGGCTGGGGTGGTGGCGCACGCTTGTGATCCCAGCACTTGGAGAGTGAAGCAGAAGGATTGCTACTCGTTGGAGGCAGACCCTGTCACAAACAAACAGGAATTTGGAGTGACTGGAAGGGGGCTGCTGATTTTTTTTTTTTCTTGCTCTAGGTGTATACACCATGTGCATCTTGTGAAAAGTCAGACGATTTCTGTTCGCGTACGATTCATCCACCGGCACTGTAAAACTCTGGTATGTGTGTCAGGCAACAATCTGGAAGACATACAGCACCCTAGAATATTAGCAGTGATTATTTCTGGCTGGTGGGATTTTTCCTCAATTCTAACTTTCCATATATTAACCCGGCTTTCTTCAAGCAAAAAGGACCGTTTTAAAAAATACTTGGCGCATCTTTCCAGCTGCTTGAGGCCGTGGCTGTTCGTGGCAGTGGCTGTCGCCTGCCGGGTCCCCTCGCTTTCTTCCACTGGGGGTCGGCAGAGCAGGAAGGGTCCGGCTGCTGAGAGCCCGCGTCCTCGCCTCGGTCTGTCCCGAGGTCGTTGGAGCTCGCGACACTGACGTCGCCATGATACGAGGTGGGGCGGTGGTCTCTTGCACACGCAGGAAGCCCGCGACCGGGGGCCACTTCCACCAGCCTCGGCCGGCCTGGGTGCCCCGGGCCCCCGCGTCTCTCTCCCGTCCCTCTGAGACACCGCGGAGGCGGAGCCCGAGTGTCGTCGCCGGGTGACGGCGGGAGGCGGCGCCGCAGCTCGAGCTCGGCTGCTCCGAGGCACCGGTACCCGGCTCCCGAGAGCGAGGCGCGGGGCTCTCCGGCGTCCCGGGGCCCCGGGGTCCGAGGAGAGCGCTCGGCAAAGGCTGAGCTTTCGCAGCGCGGACGCAGCCGCCACAGCAAAGCCTTTAGCAACTCAGAGCCTCTCTGCCATTGTGACCTCGTGGCGCAATGGTAGCGCGTCTGACTCCAGATCAGAAGGTTGCGTGTTCAAGTCACGTCGGGGTCAAGTTTGGTTTTTTCCTGCGGAGACTGCGTACAGTAAACCTCAAACCTGAAATAAATGAGACCCCTTCAAAGTCAGCCGTACCCCGCGTAGCTCTGCGACCCTAAGAAAAACCGTATGTATTTTTCCTTTCCTTGAGCACTTTAGCACCGATTGCTAGAGAACGGGATTCCTCCTGATGACCGACAGGAGGTGCTGCAACAAGTCGCAGAGTGACATCCTAGAGGAAGGGTGCCGCCCACCTCCCAGGCCACGCCCACTTCCCCACTCTGCGCAGCTCCCCTGGGCCTCGCTCTTAGGACCGCTCTTTCCCGGAGGTGGGCTGCCCCCCAGCTACGTGCTTGTCGTCCTGTATTGTCCTATCTCTTCTTGTTTGCATTAAACTCTTCGTTCTGCCCAACTTCAAAGGATTGCTAGTTTCAGTGATGATATCGTTGGCATAGAGGGGGATAAAAGCAAGTAGCAGAGAAATTTTAAACATAAAACCATACTATGTTCATCCACAGAATGACTATCCTTATCCACAGTGCTCGGGACCAGAAGGGTTTCAGGTTTCACATTTTAAAAAAATGCAACACAATGAGACATGTAGGAGATGGAACCTAAGTCTAAACAAAATTCATTTTTTTTTCGCGTGTACCTTGCATACCCAGCCTGAAGGTAAGTTACAGTTTCTCTGAGGTACCTGCACTTTGGCCCTTCCCATGAAATTAGATAAAAGATTTTTTCTGGTGTTGGGGTTGCTGAGCCACACCCCTGCCCAGGAGCGGAACTTCCCACTGTGGCAAGCATCACCTCAGCGCTCAAAAGTTGTAAATTCTGGAACATTTTGAATTTTTGGTTTAAGGATGCTTAACTAAATACATATGGCACTTAATTTGGATTCGTATTTAAAATATGGGCGAGAATTATGCATACCAACTTTAGGATAGTGGTTGCCTCTGGTAAATAAGGAGGAAAAAAGGGATGGAAATAGATCCTTAAAATTAGGCATACAGTGGTGCAGGCCTATAATCCCAGCACTTAGGAGGCTGAGGCAGGAGGATCACAGTGGGTCTGATGCCAGCCTGAACTACATAGTGAGTTCACGGTCAGTTTGAACTACATAGTAAGGCTATTTAAAAAAAAAAATGTCAACACCTAATAAATCTTGTTAGGAGCTTGTTGAGGGATAATATTATGAAACATGAACTTCCTGTCTGAGTTTGCTCTACATTATGGTCCAAAGCCTTTAGGCCAAAAGACTATAGCTTTCTAGGGTATTAGAACACACAGCATACTGGAACCTCATCTTCATATGAGGTCTTGTAGCTTTTTCATGTCTAAAATCTCAATGGTTCACTTACAATACATTTTAAAAGAAAGTAAATTGAGACAGAAGCCCTCGTTAGTAAGAAATAGCAAAAATAGCAGACTATGATTTCAGATCCAAGGACTCCAGGTATGAGATTATCAGGTACAGAACACACAGTGGATATGTTTAATTAAAAAAAAAAAGTACAAGAGGGAACCAAAAAAACTGACCACACAACAAATAAGAATGGTCAGGTATATTTAAAATAGTTTAAAAAGCATAGCAATAAGTGTTTTCGTACTTGAAATTAGAAACAATAGGAAAATTGAGCAGCAAGACATATCTGAAAAAAAAACTTATGATCTGGAATATTGTAGTGGCTCAAAATAAATCCACAAATTCTTTGACATGCCCTTCTTTGCCTTGAGTTAGGCTGGACTTAATGACGGTGTGTAACACAAAGCAGGAGTGATAATATGTGACTTTGAGAGCAACTCATAAGATGCGGCGGCTTCCTCTTTGCTCTTGTCTGGTTTCCAAGTTGGGGAGAATCAGCTGCCAAGCTGTGATGTCACTTATGAAGTCCCATTGGAAAATACCCCTGAGGAGGAACCGAGGCTCCCAGCCAATAGGCATGTGAATGAATTCAGATGACTGTAACCAACAATGCAGCATGTTCGCATGAGACACCATGAGCCAGAACCAACCAGCTAAACCACACCCAAATCTCTGACCCTCACAAACTGTGAGAAAGTACTGTGTAGTGTGTGCACCTATAATCCCAGAGCTTGGGAGGCCGAGGTACAAGGGTCCTTTGAGCCCAGGAGTTGGAGACAAGCCTGGATAATATAGCAACAAACAAACGAGCAAGCAAGCAAGCAAACAGCTGTGTTAAATGTTTGCAGATTTAAGATTCTATGTTGCGGTAATTTGTTATACAGCAGTAGATAACTAATACAATGATCAAATTTAAAACACAAACAAGAAGATCAAGAGACAAAGGGATAGAAAAGATGAAAAAGTGTTGAGATAATGAAGCAGAACAAAAAAATTTACACTTCTGTGAAGTTCTCTGAGGGAGATAATGGAGCCAACAGGGGAGAGGCAACATTCAAAGACATGG
>PVJX010037624.1:0-16846 GCA_004027295.1 Dolichotis patagonum
ATCAAACTCACGACCTCACGCTTGCCAGGCAGGTGCTTAAGCCACTGAGCTAAATCCCCAGCCCGAGTTGTGCATTTTTGAAAAACCACATTACATTATATTTGCCCAAATTTCCATATGCTTATCTAGAGATTTAATTCTTTTCATCATGATATATTCTGTGTAATGTATCTTTTGTAATTTTCAGAATATTGTTATCTCCCACCCTCATTTTCAATAGAAAGAGCTCTTTTTTTCTAACATTATAATGGTTCTATAAATAGTTTTTAAAACAGCTGTAATGAGGCCAGGCATTACAGTGCACACCTGTAATCCCAGTACTTTGGAGGCTGAGGCAGGAGGATTGTTGCAAGTTTGAGACCAGCCTGGGCTACAAAGTGAGCTCAAGACCCACCTGAACTGCATAGGGAGACCCTATCTCAAAAAAAAAAAAAAAAAAAAAAACCTGAAGTCTTTAAAGAACACAACCTTTTCTAGCATGGAGTTGACTAGAAGAGGATTCTATTTCTGATTTTATAATGATTATGATACCTCCTACTTGTGTTTATACATTTTAAGATAATTTCCTATAAATGATCTCATTTGAACTCCATCTAATGATATTTTGTTGTGGGAGTGCCTGGAGATTCTTGTGACAACACTATTTTTTATTATAATAAAGTTTTACAGCAGGAACCGGGTTGGGGAAGGGGAAGAATATACTGTTCCCGTCCCACCACCAATGACTTGCCTCTTCAGACCAGGCTCTACCTCTCAAGAGCTTATTCAGCTCTGCACTCATTAATGGATTTCTATAGCCCCTCATGATCTAATCTTCCAAAAGCTCTGACTCTGAACACGAGATTTTTGGAGGAGATTTCAGATGTAAATTATAACAGCAACTTAGCAAGATTCTATCTCAGAATAAAGGAACTTAAAAGGGGGCTAACAATGTGGCTCAGTGAACAGGCCCTAGATTCAATTCTCAGACCGAGTAAAAGGCTAGAGTTGCTGTAGGGCAAAGGGAGACAAACCCAGGAACTGACTGACCAGCAGTGCTTTGCTTTGCTCCCCAGGGGGCTGTTGTGGTTCGGACCATAAACAGTACGTGTTTGGCGGCTGGGCCTGGGCCTGGTGGTGTATCTCCGACACTCAGAGGTAAGGGACTGGGGTCTCCGGACCTGTCTCCCCAGGGCAAAGAAAAGAGGGGTTTCCAGCATTCTACTCCCCCATCCCACAGGTTAGCTAAAGCATCACTATTTGCCACCTTCCAAGGGGGATAGGGGAGCAGGAAAAATGGGCTCACCAGGATGCAGGAGGCACACATCAGACAGCTCTGTCTATGAGCACTTTCTCCACACTGGGTTTCTCTTTTCCACTGGAGGTGACATCACTTCTGTCCCAGAGAACTCAGAGTCATAGTGGGTAGGATCTCAGTTTCGTGGTTTTAGCTCAGTTATTCCAGAAGTCAGACAGGCACAAGTGGCATGTACCTGTGATCTCACCATTGAGGATGCCAAAGCAGAAGTATTACAAGTTTTAGAACAGCCTGGTCCACAGAGCAAGACCCTGTCTCAAAAAAACAAGAACTACAAAGTCTTAATTATTCACTCTGTTTTGAGTGGGTGTACAGAGGAAAGAAAGGCTGCAAAGAACCCCAATACACAGTATTTGTTACTTTTCTCTCCTTGCTGGGACAAAATACCTGACACCAAGGTTAAAAGAGGAAAGATTTATTTAGCTCACAGTTTGTGGAGGTTTCAGTCTATAATCAGCTGACTTCAAGGCAGTGTGGTGTGGCAGAGCAGCAACAGTTCATGGTGGCAGAAGACAGCAAAAGCAACAAGCAAAGAGAGAAGACTCTGTTTTTTTGTGTTGTATGTAGGTTACCTACCCTAGGTTGAGTGTAGCATTTATACCCATAATCCCAGCACTGGACCATGAATCAATCACAAACTCTAGAAGCCTGGCCCTATGGCCACATGAGGCCATCTAGACACAAACCATAACATTCTGCCCCTGGCTCCCCAAAGACTCATGCAAATCCTTTATGCAAAAGGCATTTAATCCATCTCTAAGAGTTGCCAAAATCCTAACATTTTTAGCATTGCTGAAAAGCTCAAGTCCCAAGTTTCCTCCCAGATCTAAGGCAATTCTTAGTTGTGAGCCCCTGTACAAATAAAAAGTTAAACACTTCCAACATATAATGGCCCAAAATAAACATTTCCGTTCCAAAAGTTACAACATGGGGATACAAAGGATTAGGACCAAAGCAAATCCAAAATTTAGCAGGACAAACATTAAGTCCTGTGGTTCCATGTGCAGTATGCAAGGCAATCTGTGGGAAGTCATGACCTCCAAAGGGCTTGTATGGCTCTACTCCATGGTACTTTGTAGCTCTCATGACTTCTCTCTTAAGCCTGCTCTGCACCCTCCTTGTAGATTTCCTCAGACACTTCATATTACTGACTTCTCCAAACTTCTGTGGTCTGCACTGCATCTTTGGCTTCACCCTCACAGTTTCACACACTGCCGTGTCAGGGGGCCTAAAATCTGGGTGGAGTCCTACTTAACCCCTCAACTCTTGCATTCTGCATGCGCCCAAAACCAGCACCTTGTGGATGATACCAAGGTCTGCTGCCAGCTGGAGGAGTAGCCAGGCTTTCTTCTCTGTTGGCAATAGGGGTCAAATGCCTGGATCCCTGGGGAACTCTGAACCTGATTCTGAGGAACAAATTCTCTATGCGGGGGCTGGAAATTTAGCTCAGTGGCATAAATGCCTGCCTTGCAAACTTACGGTCCTGAGTTTGATCCCCGGTACTGATTTAAAAAGAAAAAAAAAAAAAGACTGCTCTCAGCCAAATTTTCTATGCTGCCACCATTCTGGAACACAATGCTCTACAGCTTTTTCCACAAAGCAAAGTCTTAAGCTTATGCAGTTTTGAGGCTGCAAAGGGTGGAGATTCTCTGCTTCTTGTGATACCCTCAGGCCATTTTTTTTTTCAGGCCATCTTTTATATTCTGTTCCTTCTCAACAAATGAGATCTCCTTAGCTCTATCATTACAGTCCACAGCTTTACTGGAACTGTTTCTCTGGCCAAACTCACAAATTCACAAGGGCTTTGTGCTCTTGATTCTCAACAAATATGGCTAAAAGCACCCCCCCCCAACAATAGCCATGCCACAGCCTCAACACTCAACTGCCTTGAAACTTCTACCGAAGTAATCCACCTCCCTTAATCTCAGGCTCAAACTGTCTTTGGACACAAACAAAATGCAGATAAACTTTCTGCCAAGCCATAACATACATTGTTTGGAGTTCAACAGCCAATGCAGTCCTTTGCAGTAAAAACTTCCTAAGCCGGGTCTTTACCAGCAGGATTTCTGTCAGCCTTCTGTTCTTCTGAGATCTGACCAAAATTGTCCATACAGAACAGTCTAAAGCATTCCAGCTCTACTCTTTTAAGTGACATCTCTGAACCTTTCCAAACTCTCCCCACAAGCCATTTTCAAAGGCTTTTGAACACATGGTTAGGTATAGTCACAGCAACAACCTCACTCCTCTGGTAGCAAATTCTGTTGGTTACTTTTCTCTGGTCGCTAGGACAAAATACCTAACACCCAAGGTTAAAGGAGGAAAGATTTATTTTGCTCACAGTTTGTGGAGGTTTCAGTCGATGATCAGCTGACTTCAGGGCAAAGTGACATAGTAGAAGAGCAATAGTTCATGGCAGCGGAAGACAGCAAAAGCAAGGAGAGCAAAAAGAGGAACAAGTGAGGAGAGAAGACATCTTTCTGTCCTTTATATTGTATGTAGGCTACCCACCTTAGGGTGTGTGTAGCACTAACACCCATAATCCCAGCATTGGACCATGAATCAGTCAAACTCTAGAAGCCTGTCCCCATGACCACATGAGGCTTTAGGGGGACAGCTGGACACAAACCATAACATATACCCATGAGACCCTGAGACAACTCAGAATGAAAATATAGTCAGAAGTGCTCTGTGACAGCAGTGGGTTAGAGACAAAGGAAGGGAATATGAGAATTGGTGCAGGCAAGACAGATTCAGACCTCCTAGACCAGTGGTGGTGAACCTGTGGCACACATGCCACAGTGGGCACACAGAGCCCTCTGTTAGCACACAAGCCAAATCACCCTAGGAGTGGAGCATCAGATAAAGGTTTTTTGTTTTTTGTTTTTCCTAAACTGAAACCTCAGCCTGTAATCTCAGCATTTTGGAGGCTAACACAGAATAATTACTGCGAGTTCAAGGCCAGCCAGCACTACTTAATGAGACCCTGTCTTTAAAAAAAAAAAAAAATTAAAACCTCAATATTCAATTTTTTTTTTAATCGGCACTGGGGATCGAACTCACAACCATGCGCTTGCAAGGCAGGTGCTTATGCCGCTGAGCTAAATCCCCAGCCCTCAATATTCAGTTTTAATTGCAGTATTGGCACTTGGTGACAAATAAGTGGGTTTTAGGGTACAGTGTGGGCACTTAGTCTCTGAAAGGTTTGCCATCATTGTCCTAGATGCAAGGAAGGAGATTGCAGCTCCCCAGAGTACCTACCATCCAGCTCTCCTTGCTGGTACCTCCAGATCCCAGGGCAGGGCCAGAGCTGGTCTGTCTTGTTGCCTCAGTGTCCTCAGAGATGAGGCACACCAGCCACCTTTCCACCATCACTCCTTGCCTGACACTGGGAAATGGGGGAGAAAGGCAGATCCTTCCAGACCAGGATTTAAGCAGCAAGAGCTGTGAAGGTGTGGGCATGGTGGAGGGGTCGGTCATCCCAGAGGGGAAGCAATGGAGATTCCAGCAGAAATCCCCCTCTGCCACGCCACAGGCCCAGCCAATCAGCAGATAGAAGCCTGTGCCTGCACTGAACTGCTGGTGCTTGAGGCTCCTTAGAAGTCTGAGGGTGTCTGTTGTGGAGGTGGGAAGAGAGGAGTAAGTCACAGTTGCCTAATGTCACTCATTTCCAGCAACCCCCTCCACTCTCACATGTCTATCCTCACTTTACCTTGCCTGAACTGAGGGATCCAAAAGCAGCAAAGAACAATCAACACTGGGCACAACTTCCCCTCCAAAGGCTCCTAACCATGCCTGAGTGGGTCACTTGTTCTGAGAAAAGTCAAGAAAGCCCTCTCCAGAGGCACTGCCACCCTGCTGTGCCAGCTCTGCAGGGTATCTTGTTCAAATACATCAACATACAGCCAGGCACTGACCCTTTGTGACTTGCACAGGGACCTGTCCCCAGTGGGGCCACAGAGCAGTACTCCTACAACCCCTTCTCTATATCCTTGGTCTCTTCCTCCACAGGGAACAGAGACCCAGGACAGGAAGGCTTGGGAGGGGGTTTGGGAGTGAGAAGTGGGGAGCCTTGTACCTTATCTTAGGAAACCGACCTCAGGCTCCACATCCTCAATCACTTACTGCCAGTCCCCGAGACTGTAGCCCTTCCCCATCTTGTTCTTTGTTCTGGGAGTCAGCGCTTCCCCAGTTGGGGCCTTTTCCTTTATGCTGGCAGGAGCCTCTCCTGTCAGAAAAGAGGCCTCTAACTCAGCCTCCATACGCAGCCTTTTCCACGGCCTTCCTGTGTTTCACCCCATACCACCCCTAGGTGTCAGCCATTCTTCATCCAGTGAAGTCCTTCCTGCTGCATGAGCTCTGGTGGCCTGTACTATCCCAAGGCCCGACAGAGAGCTCTCTTCCTTTCCCGAGCAATTCCTCCACCTCTGGCATCTGAGATGCAGCCTCCTGTGTTTCACCCTTCCCTTCCCTCCCATTTCCCTCTCTCCTTCCCCAGAAGAGAGCTTGGTGGGTGGCTGACTGAACTGGATCAAGAGACCTTTCAGGCCCAAGGGTCCTAGAATACCTCAAATGAAGGCAGCCTGTGCAGGTCTGCATGGCCGAGCCCCCAGGGCTGGCACTGTGAGAGCAACCCCACCCAGGGTTAGCACAGAGGTTCCACATTGCCTACTGTATCTCATCTCCCCATCCACCTGCTTCTGCCCCACTTCTCTTCCTTCTTCGGGTCTAAGGAACTTGTCCACGCTATCTACAGCCTGTCTCTGCCTTGACCACCACCCTGCACACACATGCGCACAGCTAGGGAAGACTAGGAAGCTTCAAGATACCTCTTCTGCCCATGTCCAGCTTTGAAAATTCCAAAGTGAATTGGTCCCTGTGAATATGCTGGCAGAAGCAAACCTTACCCCTCGCCTTTCTTGACCCTCCCCGCCAGTCAGACACCCAAACTTTACTTTGGGCTTTTCTGGACCTAAATTGCCTGCTTAGTAATGTGTAGCAAAGCAGGATTCAGTATTTCTGAGTGGCTACCTCCCACGATTTCCAGAAACACAGGGTTGGTCTGTGTTAGGAGGGTGGAGCTCATGCTGAGTTTTCCAGATTGTGGCAAGAATCTCCTGGGAAAGTGAGGAGATGGGTAACCTGGGTGTCCTTCCCACATACCTTCTGACCTCAGGGCATTAGCAGGCATCTCCTCCAACCTAGGAGCACCTCATTGTAAAGGGATGGGGGCCAGAGAAGAGACCCTGGAGCCTCAGGCCGGCAAAGGGGCACCTTTGCTCTCCTGCAGACCTAGGCTGAGCTGGCAGGTGGGGGTTGAAGTGTCCAGAGCACCCCTACCCTGCCCATATGTGTCAGGCATTGGTGCTTATCTAGTAACCACTGTGTGTGTTTGCTGTGTCCCCTCCTACCCCTCCTGCCCCTACCTCTCCCTACACCCTGGCTGCTCCTCAGACTGTCTCTGGAGGTTATGACCATCCTGTGTCGCTGTGAGAATATTGAGACGTCGGAGGGGGTCCCGCTATTCGTAACAGGGGTTGCACAGGTAATAACTCACCTGCTTCCTCTTCTGTGTCTAACCTTCTCTCTTCCTGCCCTACGGTGCCTGGCAGGCAGGAGCTGAACGGACTCCACTCCTGAGAGTGTGCCTCCCTGCCCTCTTCCCATCGCTGCTGCTCTGGGTGCCAGGATGGATCCCTGTAGATCCCAGAGCCCTTCCCCTTCTGCAGAGGGGCTGCAAGCAGAAAAAGGGTTAGTGATTCCAGAAACTCTGGGCAAGTCAGCCAGTGGATCTACTTGGATGCTTGGCATTATTCCCAGAGTTGGTGAAATCTGATTTTGGCTAGGATGTTAAGCAATTCCAAGTACTTTATCTACAGCGCGCAAGTTCCCTTCTTCATCGCTTCATTCACCGGCTCTCTATGGAGCACTTTCTCAGTTTTAGGCACGAAGAATGCAACAGCTCGGCATCCAAATGTGCCTACCCACTCAGAGGCAGTTGCCAGTGTGTGCCCGGGCTGGAAACAGCCTACATGGCATCTCGCCCATTCCCCTTCCTCAGTATTGAGTTGCCTTTCAGCCTTCTCAGGCAAAAATCCAACACTACCACTCCTTTCCTCTGCTAGTGAAGAAGGACACCACACCTAGCCCATCAGCCTTTGGAAGGATGGGAAGGCAGGCTTCAGGGCAGAGGCCTAAGAGAGGCTCAGAGTACCTTCTGTGGAATAGTCAGGCTCCAGGCCTACCTCAATACCCTGTGTGGGGTAGTCCCAACCCCCCAAAACCCACTACTGTACCAATAACATCTGCCAACCCCTGTGCTTATTTAAGCTGGGTAAATGTGGACCCTTCAGGAGTCAGATTATCTGGGCAGAACAACTCTTTCCAGGATTAACACTGTTTGGCCAGGAGGCTCTGGTGTGACCTACCTGGATCCTATAACAGAGGGTGGGCTTCAAATCAGCCTGTAGTCAGGTAGAGAGGGCCCAGACAGGGCTCTCCTGGCCAGGGGCAGATACAGGATCACTTCTTTCTTGGCCCAGCAGGGGGCATACTCTCACTATGCAAGCCTATCAGGAAGAGCTTTCTAGGCAATTTTCTGGGGTCCTGAGTAGACCTAGCCAATGAGAGAACCCCTGGGAACATTCAGATGATACCTGTAGGTACTCTGCACAGTATGGCCTGGAGTTCCAGCACCTACTTCCTGTCCTAGGACATAACTTACACAGCTACACCTAGGTTCTCCCTGCCTCTGTCAGCCCCAAACCACAACCACATCTTACTTCCTTCCTTTTCCTCACAATTCAAGCCAGGATGACTAGAGCGGAGGACACGTGTGCACATGTGTGGCCCGCTTACCCTACTTCCCTGGACCTGCCTGCACCTACCCTGCCCTCCTTGTACCTTCTCACACATTGCCAGCTACAACCCCTTGGAGAGTCCTCCACACTCTCCTAACCAGGACCCTTGGCCTGTCCCAGCTGGAACAGTGAGGTATTGGACTCGTTTCCCACCCCCCAGGCCCTGGGCCCCCAGACCCATGCCCCTGTTTTGCATTTCTTGGCAGGATTTCCTTAGAGATTATGACGTTGCAGCCCCGCTGCGAGGACGTAGAGACGGCCGAGGGGGTAGCTTTAACTGTGACGGGTGTCGCCCAGGTATAGTAACTCAGCAGCCCTGCGCATGTCCATTGAGGTGCCTCGTCCCCATGCTGGGATTTGGGGGGAGGAGGAGAAGACAGCATCTGGGGCAGTTTTTCTCCAGTGCCCCTGTCATCCCCCTCAACAAGAGGGTCATCACCACTGAAACATGCTTGCTTAGCCCCCCTTGGCCCCTCAGCAGGACTAACAGATGTCCCTTTTCTCCTCAGTGGCTCTCGAGGGACAGAACCAGTGCTGAGAGCTCCTGTCTCACTAACCCATCCACATTCTTTGCAGGTGTTGGATATGCCACCACCACCCCCAGACCACAGGCCTACCCTGTCCCCTGGTCAGGGCATGGGAACAGTGTCCCAGAGGGAGAGTCCCACCAGGCAGAGGAGCTCTGAGCCAGAGACTGTGTTACATCCCTCACTAGGAGCCTGGGAGGGGCACCCCCGCCCTGATCCACCTCTCAACTTTACAGGGCAGCAGGGCGCAACGGTGTTACAGGCCCCTGGTGAGGGAATTAGCTGAATACCTGGAGAAGCAAAGACACCGGCGGTTGTACCCCTGGGACCTGTCTCCTGCCCAGTCTTGTAATTCGTCTATCCATGTCCCTGTTGCTCATTCTCCTTTTCATACTCTCTGCTCCTCAACCTGAGGGTCTCCCACCTGTGGGAATCTGCAAGGAAGGAGTTGGCTAGTGAGGAAATAGTGAGCTGGAGGAATGAAGAGACAAGCTCCAAATGCTGGAGAGTGAGGCAGGGTTTGGGTCTAGGGATGCCAGTGAAGACAAAATTTTTGATGTAAGGATTCCTTGTGCTAACCCAGCCTGATGGCAAACATCTGTAATCCCAGAGCTCTGGGAAGTTGAGGCAGGAAAATTGCAGTTGAGCACACTCTGGATAACTTTGATGTCGCAAGAACCTGTATCAAAATAAAAGTAACATAGAGCTGGGGTTACAGTTCAGGGCAAAGACCCTGGGTTCAATCTCTAGTCCTGGAAAAAAAAAACCCTGAGCCTCCATCAGCAGAGACCACACACACTCCAACCCCTTCTCATAGCCCCTGGGACTCTAGATCCGACAAAGGAGGGAAGGGGCACAGCTACCGGCCTCAGCACCTTTAGGTCTGGGCTTCTATCTGCCTGCCTCCAGCCCAGCTCAAGCGCCTCTGTGACCCTGGCAGGTGAAGATCATGACAGAGAAGGAGCTCCTGGCTGTGGCTTGTGAGCAGTTCTTAGGCAAGAACGTGCAAGACATCAAGAACGTCGTCCTGCAGACCCTGGAAGGGCATCTGCGTTCCATCCTTGGTGAGGCTCTCCCTACCCTCACATGGTCCCCAAACCAAGGCCTGGGACCTGTCCACTGAAGTTTTGTGTTTTGGTTTGGTTTGATTTGGTTTTTTTGTTGGTTGCTTATTGTTTGTTTGTTTGTTGGTTGGTTGGTTGCTTATTGTTTGTTTGTTTGTTTGTCTGTTTATTTAAAACAGGTCTTGTTATGTAGTTCAGGCTGGCCTGGACTCACTGTGTAGCCCAGGCTGTCCTTGAATTTACAGAGATCATCCTGCCTCAGCCTCCTGGGTGCTGGGATTACAGGCATGTGCTACCACACCCAGCTAGGAGGTTTTGAATTGCAACATTTTTCCCTCAAGCATTACATTTCCAAACCAGGAAGCTGGGGTTATAGCTCAGTTGTAGAGCATATGCTTAGCATGTGAGAGGCCCTGGGTTCAATCTCCAGTGACAAAAAAGGAAAAAGAAAACACTTCAAGTGATTTGAAGAAGGATTGGGGGAGGGGCACCACAATCTAATCAGAAATCTAGTGCTGCTTGGGCACCAGGTTTATCATCCAGCCTGGGCGCTGTAGAATGGAGCTCAGTGTTAAATACAGTTGAGAAGCAGTCCCAGGAAGACCCACCTCAGAACACACCCAGGCCCTGCACGTACTCAAGATTTGTACTTGCACATTTCCTCCCTTTCTCAGCTGGCTGAGCTCCTGAAGAGCCAGCCCATGATCACTGTGCTTCCAGGGACCCTGACAGTGGAGCAGATTTATCAGGACCGGGACCAGTTTGCCAAGCTGGTGCGGGAAGTGGCGGCCCCTGATGTTGGTCGCATGGGCATCGAGATCCTCAGCTTCACCATCAAGGTGAGGGTGGCTGCACTCCCAACCCCGCTCTGGGAGATGGGGGCTTGGTGGGAGGGACACCTCTGTGCCTGTGGACACTCCCTGCGATGACTCCCACCCACCCCCAGGACGTGTATGACAAAGTGGACTATCTGAGCTCCCTGGGCAAGACACAGACTGCCGCGGTACAAAGAGATGCCGACATTGGTGTGGCTGAAGCCGAGCGAGATGCAGGCATCCGGGTATGTGAGATTTCCTTTACACCCTCGGGATAGAGAATTCAGGGGAAATGGGACCATGGTCTGTTGGGACCCTCAGCAGCTGCTCCTCCTTCTCCCAGGAAGCTGAGTGCAAGAAAGAGATGATGGATGTGAAGTTTATGGCAGACACCAAGATGGCTGACTCCAAGCGGGCCTTTGAGCTGCAGAAGTCAGCCTTCAGTGAGGAGGTCAACATCAAGGTGAGAAATAGAGCCCTCAGGCTCAGGGATCAGGGTTCAGGGCTTGGTGGCCAGCCTTTAATGTGCTGACCCTCTTGCCATAGACAGCTGAGGCCCAGCTGGCCTATGAGCTGCAAGGGGCCCGTGAGCAGCAGAAGATCCGGCAAGAAGAGATTGAGATTGAGGTTGTACAGCGCAAGAAGCAGATAGCAGTGGAGGCGCAGGAGATCCTGCGCACAGACAAAGAGCTCATCGCCACGGTGCGCCGCCCTGCCGAGGCTGAAGCCCACCGCATCCAGCAGATCGCAGAGGGTGAAAAGTGAGAGCTGCGGGGTGCAGGGGCTGGTGTTAGTCAGGCTCCTTGGCCGTCAGCATGCTCTCTTCACTTTTCTGACCACAACTCAGACTCCACTTCCTCCATGGCTGCCCCTCACTGCAAAGGGGATAAGCCACTTCCTGCGCAGGACTGTTGTCAGGAAAGCTAACAGATAAAGAGGGCTCAAGTTCCTGGTATTATGCTTGGCACAGAGGGCCTCCCATTTAGTTCCCTTTCTCACTTAGTGCTGGAAGCCCCAGGATGTAGGCCAGCATACCCATCCCATACCTCCCGTCCCTTAGAGCCCCCAGAACACACAGCTGGAGAATTGGCGGGTGCCTCTGAAAAGATCTGAGAGGACACTGGTACCTCCCACTGATCTCCTGGTCGGGCTTCCCCAGGGTGAAGCAAGTCCTCTTGGCACAGGCAGAGGCTGAGAAGATACGCAAAATTGGAGAGGCAGAAGCAGCGGTCATCGAGGCAATGGGCAAGGCAGAGGCTGAGCGGATGAAGCTGAAGGCTGAGGCCTACCAAAAATATGGGGATGCAGCCAAGATGGCCTTGGTGCTGGAGGCCTTGCCCCAGGTGAGGTTCCCTCCACTAGGCTGGCACTCAGAAATCGTCTCCTTGCTTAACTAGTGGGACAAGTGGCAGAACTTCTCTGGGCCACAGACTGGCTAATGGAAGGCTTAAGAAAGGAGAGTAAGGGCTGGGGATTTAGCTCAGTGGCTCAAGTGCTTGCCTGGTAAGCACAGGGTCATGAGTTGGATCCCTAGTACTAAAGAAAGGAGAGTACTTAGTAATGCTTGGGAACCTCCCAACAAACCCAGGCCATTCCTGGCCCATGGGCCTATGACCAGTGCCTACAAGGCGGAGCCACCCAAGCTGCTTTGAAGTGTGGGTAAGATGGAGAAGGGAGAGGAGGTATGAGATAGATGGCGTTAACCATACTCCTCCCATCCCACCTTACAGATTGCTGCCAAAATCGCTGCCCCGCTCACCAAAGTTGATGAAATTGTGGTCCTCAGTGGAGACAACAGCAAGGTGACATCGGAAGTGAACCGACTGCTGGCAGAGCTGCCCGCCTCTGTGCATGCCCTCACAGGGGTGGACCTCTCAAAGGTGTGTATTTCCTTAGCTGCAGTGGGGTAAGCTGGGCAGCCCAGTGGACTGGCCTAGGCAGATGGATCCAGGGCTCCACAGCAAGGCCTCATGGCATCTTCCATTTTTGCAGATACCCCTGATCAAGAATGTCACCAGTGCACAGGTGTGAGGCTCCTGTAGGCTACACCCTCCAGCGACCGCCTGCCCCTCCCTCCGTTTTAACACCACAGAAACAACAGGAATGATACTGACTCTGGTGCCTTATTTTGCAGGGACCAGAAGTGCTGCCTGTTCAGTCCATCTCTTGCTGTCTTCCCTTTATTCCTGTCCATCTCCTCCTCTTTCTCTCCTCTACCTCACACCCTCACTTTCACTGCTATAGTCATCTAGTTTGTCTTTTCTACCCTCATTTCTCTGTGTATCTCTTCCTCTGTCTTTATCTCTGCCCTTCTCCTCATACCCCTTCTGCACATCATGTAGTTTAAGATGAAGGTGTTTATTATAATCACTGTCTGCAGGGGTGGCCCTGCTGCTCCTCAGAATCCTGGTGCCTTGAAGTTCTCTGTGTATCTGTCTGTCCTCCCTGAGGCCCTGGCCAGCGCCCAGCATGGGTGGAGGGGCTCTAGGTGGGATGGCTACTCTACCCTCTCTTGGCCAGGTTTTTCTAGCCCTGAACCCTACTCTAGGAAGCCCCCAGCCACTCATTTGTGCCCCGCTAGGCCTGAGTAGCCAGGGTCTGCAAGTCCCAGAGCCACTACCCCTTCGTTTCATCCCTCCCAGGCCCAGACCTGCCATCACTCCTGGCTGTCTCCCTGACCCCGGGCACAGATGCAGGGTCTCCTGTCTAGAGCAGCTCCCTCAGTTTGCTACTGCCTTAGGAGGCCCTGCTTGTGTTCGGGGGAAGTCCCACCCATAAGCATGTCCCTGTTAAGTGGGATGGCTCTTAGTCCCAACTTTGCGAAGCCTTTTTGGGGTCAAGGTCTAGACCTGTTGGGAACAGCAAAGTGTGTAAACCCTCTTTTCTGCTAGTGCTGTCCTACCCTGCGTATGGAGCCCTCCCATTGGGCAAGGCTGTGCCAACCCTGGCCCAAGTCAAAGTGCCATTCATAGATTGGCCAGATGCCGTTCCCCTCGTGCCATCTTTCCACGGCCAAAGTGATGGGGTTACAGCCATGGGAAGCAGCTCAGTCCTCTTTCTTCTTACACCAGTGAGGCAGAAGAGGCCAGAGCCTGAGCATCCTGTCTGGCAGGGGTGCAGTGGGTATCCCGTGGTCCCAGTCCCCCCACTCTGGGCCCTGCCCCAGCCTGTGTAGCTGTTCTGCATGTGGATGCTGCATGTCTGGTCTGGGGCTTGGATTGTTGCACTGCCCCACTGCCTGTCCCCTCCAGTACAATAAAGATCTCTTATGCAGACCCCCTGTGTTGTATGTTCTGTAAGGAGAGACACTGAGAATCAGGAACCAACCAGGGGACCAGACATGGTAGCATATGTCCGTGATCCCACAACTTGGGAGGGTAAGACAGGAGGATCACCAAGAGTTGAGGCTAGCCTGAACTACACTAAATGAACAATACATACAGTAAAACCTCAAAAACCAACCAGAACCCAACCCATGCACCCCTTCCCTAAGACTGCTCTTTGCCTGTTTTTCCCCACCGTAGTCACTGGGGGGCATCAGCACGCTGGCCTTGCTCCCAGTAGGAGCAGGATGACAATCAGCCTGCCCACTGAGGCCAGACCTCAGACCTGGCTCCATTGCAGCCAGAAGGTGGAGGGGGGTACCAGGTCCACAGTACCTCTGTGCCAGTCCCAAGGCTGACTCAGTAATGGGACCCACCTCTCTGACTTAAGAGCATGAACTCTGAAGTCAGACTATATAGGCTTAAAATTCAGTTACTTGTACAGTCTTAGGTAGCTTCATCTTCCTGGGCCTCAGTACTCTGATTCACGGTGTGCACCTGTAATCCCAGCACTGAGGAGGCTGAGGCAGGAGGATCACTGCAAGTTTGAGGCTAGCCTGGGCTACATAGACACTGTCTTAAAAAAAAAAATTCTGATTCATTTTACGTTTTCAAATGTTTCTTCTGTATGTGTTAGGTATTGGTTCAAATTGCTAAGGAGACTGAAGTACACAAGACAGATACTTACTTAACCTTTACAGTTTACATTGAGGTGTATGTAAATTTTTTAAATGGGACCTATAGTGTTAGATAGCAAGGAAGAAAATAAAACAAGGAAAGGAAATTTGGGAGGGTGCTGAGATTTTAGGGCATCCTAAGAAAACCTCATTAAGAAAGTAGCACTGAACCAGGCATGGTGGTGTGTGCCCATAATCTCAGCACTCAGGAGACTGAGGCAAAAACATCCCAAGTGTGAACCCAGTTTGGGCAACTTAGCAAGTTCAAAACCTGCATAGTGAGACTCTGTCAACAGAAAAAGGAAGAGAAAAGGTAGCGGTGATGCAGGCAAAAGAATGAGAAATGCAGACACCTATAAGAAGAGCTTTCCATTCAGTGTGTGGTATGATCAAAACAGCAAGCAAGGTCAGTTTCAGAAGTAAACGCTAAGTTCAAAGAGTATTAGATGAGGTCAGGCGGGAAACCTGTTTCCAGATCATGTAAAGCCTTTTATTTTTCCCCCTCTGTGATACTGGGGATTGAACCCAGGGCTAAATTCACTGTTGCTAAGACTAGGTTTGAATTTCTAAACTTTCTGCCTCAGCCTCCCAGAGTGCTGGGATTACAGGTGTGCATCACTATTCCCAGGTGTAGTTTGTTTCTTGTTTTGTTTCATTTTCAGTAGTGGGGACTAAACCAAGGGCCTTGAGCTAAGTCTTTCGCTGAGCTAAATAAGCAGCTCCTAAAAATAAAAAAATAAGGGCTGGGGATTTAGCTCAGTGGCATAAGCACCTGCCTGGCAAGTGCAAAGTCACAAGTTTAATCCCCGGTACCAAAAACAAAAAAAAAAGCAGCTCTTTTTATTTAATTTTTTAAATTTTTAAAAATTTATTTGGCCTTTTGAGACAGCGTCTCAACATGTAGCTCAGGCTGGCTTTGAACTCACAGTAATCCTCCTGCCTCAAGCCTCCCAAATCCTGAGATTATAGGCTTGCACCACCACACCTGGTGTCCTTTTATTTTTGTTTTGATTTTTTTTTTTTTCTTTTTGAGATAGGCTCTCACTATGCAGTTCGGACTGGCCTTGAGCTCACTTTGTAGCCCAGGCTGGTCTCAAACTCACATCTATCATCCTGCCTCAGCCTCCCAAATGCTGGGATTACAGGCATGCGCTGCCACACCCAGATTTATTTTTGTTTTGAGACAGTCTTGCTAATTACCGAGACTGGCTTCAAACTTGCAGTTCTCCTACATTAGCTTCCCAAGTAGCCCTAATGATTTGGTTGGAGATTTGTTTGTATGTTTTGTTTGTGGTCCTGGAGATTGAATCTAAGCTACATTCTCAGGCCCCAAGAGATTTTTGTTTGATTTGGGTTTGGTTTTTTGAGACAGGCTTTTCCTCTGTAGTGCACGCTTGCCTGGAAACTCACTGTGTGGTGCAGTCTAGCTTCTAAGCAATCCTGCCTCAGCCTTCCAAGTGCTGAGATTACAGTTATGCCTCATCGCCCCCAGCACCCAAGAAGTTTTTAATTGACAGACTAATTCTGAAGTTCTAGAAAATGCCAAAGAACCAAAAATAAGTCAAACTTGAACAAAACTGGGCTTGGAGAAGCAGCTCAGTGGTAGAGCATGGGCCCTGGGTTGGAGCTCACTACTAGCACATTAAAAAAAAAAATTATTGGCATAAGCACCTGCCTGGAAAGTGAGAAAGGAGGACTGCATGTTTGAGGCTAGCCTGTAAGATAAAGCAAGATCCTGTCTCAAAAAAGAAAGGTTACAGGCTGGGGATTTAGCTCACCGGCATAAGCACCTGCCTTGCAGCATGCAGTCCTGAGTTTGATCCCCAGTACCAAAAAAAAAGAAAGGTTACAAATAACAAAAAAACAAACCAAAACAAAAAGAAACATCACACATCTATAAGCCTAGCACTGGGAGGACTGAGGCAGGAGGATTGCTGCAAGTTTGAGGCCAACCTAGGCTACATAGTGAATTCAAAGCCAGCCTGAACTGCCTAATGAAACCTTGTCTCAAAAAACCAAAACCAAAAAACTCGATAAATTAGAAAAAGCTGGGGGTTTATCTCAGTGGCACAAGCACTTGCCTAGCAAGTGCAAGGTCATGAGTTGGATCCCAGGTACCGAAAATGAATAAATAAAGTAAAGCATGAAGGTACACACCTGTAATTCCAGCACTTGGGAGGCTGAGGCAAGAGGATTGCTACAAGTTTGAGAACAGCCTGGGCTACAAAGTGAGCTCAAGGCCAGCCTGAACTGCATAGTGAGACCCTGTCTCAAAAACACACACAC
>PVJX010037625.1:0-16834 GCA_004027295.1 Dolichotis patagonum
CCAGGGTCTCTCCCCTGCAGGCCCCCCAAAGTCCACCATACTCACCTGCTATTTATTTCTAATGAATTGACCATTCCATTTCCAAAGTTCTGAAATGGTCAACAGACCACAGAAAGAATTCTCTTTAGGCTCCTGTTTGAAACCAGCAGCTACAGCCATCTGCTGGCCTTGCTTCAGGGCCAAAATTTTGCCTAACATCTACAAAACTAACAGAAAGCTCATACTCACTTAAGGTATGAAGGCTGTTTTTGAAAAAAGTAGGATCATGCTACATATATAAGTATGTAATGTGGTCTTCCCACTTACTAGTGAAGTGCAAACGCTTCTTTACCAGTATATATGGAGCCAATTTCATCCTTATGACTGCTGCTTTCCACTGTACAGTAGTCTTAAGTAATTTCTGATTTTGGTGGTGATAACAGTGCTACGACAGCCACCCTGCAAACCTATCTTTGTGTACTTGTTCCACTATTTCTGTGAGGATTCCTAAAAATAGAATGGCTCAACAATGGAACGTATACTTAAACCTTGTGACAAACATGCCAAGTGCTCTTTCAAAGTACTAAGTCATGTACATAAGAACTTACTTTCCCACTCCATTGCCAATAATGATTAATATTTACAACGTATGCCAATGCTACAGCTATCAATAGTATCTCATTGTTTTAATTTGTAGCATTTAAGCACACTTTTGTACATTTATTGAACACTTGCTCTGTGAACTATCCATTTGTGTCCTCGGTTCTTTTTCTTGTTGACATATAGGCACTACCTGAAAGGTGTAAGTATTTGAAGACACTTACTTTAAATTCTCAGACACTGTCTTGGCTTTATTGTAGTGTCCTCCAACTGGGTTTGCGGCAGCGATAACCGAAGTTCTTGCAGGGAGGCTACAAACCACACCAGCCTTCGCAAGGCTAATACTTTGCTGTTCCATGGCTTCTAACAAAGCTTGATGTTGGTTCCCCATCTTATCAAATTCATCTATTCCACAAATACCTGCAATCACAGGAGAGTAACACAAACAAAATTGTTTTCCTTTGGTCAAATTCCAAGTTTTATAAAATAGAAACTGCTTCACAATAAAGAATTATTTCCATTTGATTCCAGTATTAAAATTAAAAACTGTCATAGAATGAGAATTATTTGTTACATAGCAAATAATATATTTGCCTTATTTAACTAAGTTTTGTATAATTTTTATTCATTCACTATTTTCATAGGCAAAGCACTGTTGTAAGGGTTATAAAAATGATGACATGAGAGTGACCCTCTAAATGCTTAAGGATTTAAATTCAAACAGGTGAGATAGGATATATAATTCAAGCCAGGCAGGTGGCCCATGCCTATCATCCCAGCACTCCAAAATGCTGAGGCAGGAGGAGGGCAGGCTTAAGCCAGCCTGTGCGACTTAGCAAGACCCTGTCTCAAAAAATAAAAAGAGCTGGAGATGTAACTCAGTATGAAGGCACTTGGTTCAATCCCCAGTGCCACACACAAAAGATGTATACATTCAAGAAATAATACTTCAGAAACTACATGAAGTATGCATAATTATCTGAGTTTTCTGGAGTGGGAGATATTTGTAAAAAGGGAAATCTACAAAGGTTTTAGGGAAAAGGTGCTATTGGGCTAGGTCTTTTGGGGGCAGTGGGACACATGATTTAGGAAGACAAGCATGTTATCTATGGTCAGAAACTCCAAGTTGCATTCTTAATACCAACTTGCAATGAAACTGCTTAACCTCCTTCAACCTAGCACAAAGTGTCACCACTGACTGAGGCACTGTGTGCGCCAAGGATGTCACATCTCATCCACAAGTTAATGGAGACCCTCTAACATCCCCTCCCCTATCAGGCAGTTTAGCAAGTGAGCCTTATTAGCTGAGTGACGCACAGAGAAAACAACTGCAGATGACGAGGGGGAAAAGAGGAAAGGGAGAGCCCTGGGTGGTGCTGATTATCACTTGCCTTGGTCTCTCACCTTGATCGCCAAGTACCAGGGCACCAGCTTCCAAAGCAAAATCGCCAGAGGAACTGTCTTTCGAAAGAGTTACGGTCAGCCCAGAGGCAGTCGTGGTGTTACCGCAGACATACACACCGCGCGGAGCAATGTTGCACACCGCCTACCGAACAGACAGCGTACGAGAATCATCTCAAGTGCAACAGGAAGAACTAGTGATAAACTGCCCCAGCTGTTAGTTCTATGCCTGCTATTCTTCTAAGAGCTTTACTATACAGTCTGCACCACCACTGAAGAGGCAGGCATGGTATCCTGGGTTACTGTGTAGAAACCAGTGCCTCCTAAGAATAAGGAGCTACAGGAACTTCGCCACTAAGGAGAGAGGCCAGGATTCAGTCAAACAGGGTAGCCTGACTCTACAGTCCCAGTACTCAACACAGTTCTATGTTACACTTCATTTTCAAGTTCCAGTAGCAAATCTTGAGTACCAGTTTTAATTTCAAAAGCTCCCATCCTTCTTTAAACATCAAGCAGTAAAATGGCTTTGTATGCATTCACCCTCTGAGCAGACAAGCTTTGCCGGAAAAGTAAACAGCACACACAGTTAAATCACAGATCCCGAGCCAGGCAGGACTGTTTCACCACACACCAGATCTCACCGCGCCATCGCAGTGCTGCCCTGAGGAGTAAATGAATGAATAACACTGTCTATGCAGGGCACTTCCCTGGCACCCAGCACACCCTTCATGCTCAGTTCAGGTACTGGGTGTGGCTGTGCCCTTGCACAGTGAATGCCCCAAGGGACCCTATCTGCTGGCTCAGTAAACAGCAACTGTCACTATTGCCATTACTTTTTACTTATTCTCCTTATTACTTATTACTTATTCTCCTTATTCATTAGTCTCGTGAGAAGTCTTACAGTACCTTGAGAATGATTTACTAAATTGTTTACTAAGAGGTCATAAGAAAATGGGATCAAAAATATAAACTGTTCATAATATAGTGCTAGCCTGATTTTTAAAAATCTGACTTAGTAGGATTTACGTGCAATATTTTCCAGTGTTTAAAATCTTTAATTTCCATTCATATTAATATTAGATTTTTAAATTGAGCCAAGAGTCTTAAAAGCATTGTTCCTGGTCTAAAAAAACAAGAAAAATTAACCATGTCATTTCTTGATATTAAAACCTTTTTACTTTTCAGTACCATTAAATGTATTTTAGGACCATTTATCTGCCAAGAGATATTTCCTAAATAAAAAAGATACTAGAGAAAAACGAAACATTTGTGTACTATGAGTAACATGTTTAAATCCAACTGTAAGATTCATCTGTGCAGATAACCCTTGGAGGTTAACAAGGCTCCCACCTATAGTACACTGACTCGAGAGTTACACGGAGCACAATTCTGGTCACAAAGTGAGTTGGATGAGAACTGAATCAAATTCAATGGTTAGGTCCAAGGTTGACTTTATGATTCAGTTCTCATCCAGTTCAGTTTGCGACCAGTATCATGCAGAGAACTGAGTTCATGAACAGAGGCACCACTTATACAGAGTAAGTCCCCAACTTAGAAACATTTGAACTGCAAATTTTCACAGGCATGTAACTGTATAAGACTCATTTTGTTGGCTTATGAACAAATCTCACAAACAATTCTCTGGAATGGAACTCATTCGTAAGTCAGGGACTCACTGCATATGACAGAACACAGAAGAGAAAGGTGTAACACTTCTGATCCCTACCAGCATCCTTACATTCTGGTTAACTAACTTACTTCCATTTTTATCATGAATTTTGTTTCATGCACGTACTTTTTACCTCAGTTCTCTGCACCTCAGGCTATGGCAAGGGCTCAGAATAGATTTTTTGTTTTTTAAAGGAAGCTCAGCTGGGAGGAATGGAGCATGAAAGCAAGGTTTTAATGGAATTACAGTGACAACTGGCTTAACACTCAGGGAATGAAGGTGACTGATACACGAAGCGCAGTAGATTATAAAGGCAAAGCAGGGTCAGAGTCGTTTTGTTCGCAGCCCTGGTTGCACATCAGAATCACCTGTGGAGGGGATGCACATGTCCAAACACTAGGACTCTAACTTGGAGACTCTTAATTCATGTTGCCTGGAGCTGGCCACAGTATCTTAAAGAGCTCCAGGGGTGATTCACATGTGTGAAAATACAGCAGCCATGGAATTATAATGTACCAAAGGGCAGGGAAGCCCTGGCCTGGCCACTTTTTCCATATTGGGTAAGGAGGAAAGAAGGGGTTTGCAGGCTTTCTTGGAAAGAACATCGTGGCTGGCTTCCAGTATCACTCACAGGAAGCCACAAGTGTGCCAGCAAGCAGCACCTTCCGCAGACATCATGAACCCAGGCAGGAAACAGCTGCCTGGCAGAGGCAGGCTCTTCTCAGTGACCAACAATTACTGACTGGGCACTGAACGTGCTTTGCTTTGCACTCCAAGGGTAATGGGAGACGTATACAGATTTGCTTCCCTTTATCACATGGCTCTGGAAGCCCAATACGGTGCTGCTGCACTCACGGGAAGACAGAATGGGTGGTCCTGCTTTACTGTCTTTACTGCTATTCAGAAGTGAGGTTACTTCTCAGCAATAAAGTCTAGCAAAACATTGCTAGGTACCCCCACTAAAGTGTTGGAAATGGTTAACATTTTATCCTAATTGCTCTCTCAACACACTAGGATATCCGTGCAACCTGTGTGACAGGAAACTGGCTCAGTTTGCAAATAGGGTCAGATATACACTGCATGTAACATACATAACCAGCTCACTTGTACCACTGAACAAACTAGACCGTCTAGAACAGAAACAGCCTGTGCTTTGAGAATACTCACTTGTCAGCTGTTCATGTTTTATAAGCAAAAGGTCAAATACTAAAGTACAGACTTCCTACCTGTAGCATCTGACTCTTTCCCAGACCTGGATCTCCAACAACAAGGACGTGTGGGTCTCCTCGAATTGGAATTCTGTTTTTGTCATCTGCGTATTTCTGGCTACCTCCAAAGAGCGCTAATGCCAAACCTGCTTTAACAAGCTCAAGTGTGAAAGGAGTGGGGGAAAAAGAACAAAGAAAAATATAAAGATGACTAGCAAAAGGGGCACAGTACTTTTGCTTGTGTGTTTTACAACACTGACTTGTTTGGGGATATAATGCTTACACCTGACTGAAATTTTAATTTTTGTAACAAAATTATAGAAATATAAATCTCTATAACATATGACTAAAAAGTCAGGCATGGTGCTACATGCTTGTATTTGGGAGGCTGTGGCAGGAAGATCACTGTTATTTGAGGCCAGCCTGAGCCACAAAGTGAGTACAAGGGCACCCTCAACTACGTAACAACCAAGAAAAAATTAGCGATGCAGAAGGCAAACTGCAGCCCTTTGCAAGAGAAAGCTCCCTTTGCAGGAATGAGCTCCTCTTAATGCTACTGAACATCCAAAGTTAGAATAGGGACCAGCCGATGCTTCTTGATTTTGGGGAATGGACTTGCTGCTTGCAGAATAGGCCTTAGTAATTTCTAAGATTCCTCCCTGATAGTACATGCTTTTGAGCTTTTGTTACTTGTTTTTTGTTTTGTTTTGAGATGAGCTCTTGTATGTATTTCAGGCTATCCTTGAACTCACTATATAGCCCAGGCTGGACTCAAATTCACAGCACTCCTCCTGCCTCTGCTGCTTGTGTGCTGAGGTTACAGGCATATGCTACCATGCCCAGCAGCCTCATTGATTTATAAAGAATAAGGACTCCTATTAAAATATGAATAACTGGCTAATAGAAATTAGCTATTTTTGTGAAGTATTATTTTTGCAGACTTTATATATTTTTGAGTGAAAATGAAATACTTACTTCATGACCAAAAATTACAGGGCAAAGCGAGCTGGAAAACAGAATACAACATATAAATTCTAACATGTACTTCATTAATCCATTAGAAAATTACAACTTGTTTTATTGAGCAATACAAACAAATATAGAAAAATTTTTATCCCTTCAAGAAATTTTATTTGTATACTAAATTCCTAAAAATCTCTGGTTAATTTTTAAAAGGACAAATGCTCTAAACACTGTCTGTGAAGGAAGATGGGCACTTGCAAAGCGTTTAAAATCACTAAACACAACTCTAATAGGCACCACAGTTGGGCGCGATGGCGGAGGCCTATAATCCCAGCACCAGTTCAATCCCCAGTCAGTCAGTGAGACGCACCACAGTGATAGCCTTCTACTTTAGGGCACAGGACGTTAAGTATTTTAAGGGAATAGACATCTTTAGCCCTGTCTAGATCTGTAGACTAAAAGAAAACAACTCAAGAGTGAACTTGGAATAAAGTAAATTAAAATGGAATAAAACCTCACTTTTTCTAATTGAGTTCTGAAAGGACCAGATTAAATAAGAATATGAATATAGAGAAGCATATTTACATATATTCATTTTATAAACAAGGAGCAAATAAAAGTAGAGTGAAAGGGTAACCAGGAATAAAATATGGATCGTTATCCCCTTGTAATATACACAAACAAGGTGGGCATGGAGGAACATGCGTGTGATCCTGGCACTCAGGAGACAGAGGCAGAAAGGTCACCGCAACTTCGAAGACAATATGGACTGCACAGTGAGTTCAAAGCCAGCCTGAACTACACATTGGGACCTTATTTAAAAATGTGTGTGTGTGTGCGCGCGCACGTGTGAAAATGAACACAGAAGCTTCTGGAGTCCCACCCCAGGCCCAGGCACACCCTATGCAGCACACTCCTGCTGATCGCCACTGGTTTTCGCCCACAGCTGTGTGCAGAGGCTTTCCATGGCCACAGGAGCCTCCGTAGCACGCAGCACAAGCCAACCAGAAGCACTGGGGTTTTTCATATCCTAGAAGCAGCCTCAGACGGAGGCCTTTACACAAACAAATAAGAGAATTTTACACAAGGCAGTGATCCAGAGTCCTTAGATCAATTACGCCCTGGATGCAGTGGTGAGCTGTTTACTAGGGTACCACAGACTGCCTGTCGTCCATCCTCTGTATCTTCCCTCTTCCTCTACTGCTGGTTCTGGGCTCACCTCTCAAACAAGAGACCTTAACTAAATCACCTCCCACACAAAGGATCTTAACCAAATCAATTCAAAGGAGGGCTGGGGATATAGCTCAGTGGCATAAGCACCCGCCTGGCAAGTGCAAGGTCCTGAGTTTGATTCCTAGTACCAGAAAAGAAATCAGTTTAAAGGAATCTCAACAACATACAACTTTCCACTATCATTTCCATTCCCCTCTTAGAGTCTTCCATATTATCTAGCTTGAGTCAAAATTTTTCTACCTCCCTCCTTTTATTTTATTTTATTTTATTTTATTTTATTTTATTTATTTATTTATTTATTTATTTATTTGAGACAGTGGCAAGCTATGCAGTTCAGGCTGACTCTAAACTGTGTACCCCAGGCTGGCCTCAAACTCGTGGCAATCCTGCTGCCTAAGCCTCTTGAGTGTTAAAACTACAGGGGTATACCACCATGTCCAGTCTTTGCCTCCTTTTTAATGTGAAGCTATTTTTCTTATGGAGAACTAAACCTAGAGGCTTCACACTGTGCTAGATCCTCAGCCGTTTTATTTTTATTTTGACACAAGGTCTAAATTACTAAATTGTGCAAGCTGGGCTTGAATTTGCAAATCTGCCTGCTTCGGCCTCCTAGAATGCTGGGATTACAGTTGTGGACCACCATGCCTGGCTAACAAAATTTTTCTTAAAGAACCAGGAAGTATTGGCCCTGAAGCAAGGCCAGCAGATTGCTGTAGCTGCTGGTTTCAAACAGGAGCCTAAAGAGAATTCTTTCTGTGGTCTGATGGCCATTTGAGAACTTTGGAAATGTAATGGTCAATTCATCAGAAAGAAATAACTGGTGAGTATGGCGGACTTTAGGGGGCCTGAAGGGGAGAGACCCTGGCGCCTCGGGACCTGCACCATGCGGTTGACTTGGGGTGCCGGGAGAACAAGGAGCTCATCCCCTCCCTGGGGGGTGGCTGTGATTCTGCTGGTGGGCAGGCTGAGAATCAGACATTCCATGTCGTCCTGTCCCATGTCCCCCTCCCTTAGCAAGTGGGAGCCAGTTAACTACACATCTTGTGAAAAAATTGGCTATGGTATTTAGTATGAGCTCCCCATATGCAGAGATATGGACAACCATTTGGATGAAAACAAGAGACAATATGACAGATAGCGAAGATCCCTGGTTGTTTAGCTTTGAAATTTATGCTTTCTTAGGTCCCGTTCTGTTCCGGTTTGTTGTGTTTAATCTTACCAGCCTTAAAATAAAATTTAAAAAAATAAAAAAAAAAATAAAAAACCAGGAAGTATTGTTAGCTTTGCAGCCTATACTATCTTAGTTGCATCTATTCAACTTGTAGTGTGAAAATAACCACTGAAAATACATAAATAAACTGAGTGGGCTGTGTTCTAAAACTTTATCTACAAAAGAGGCAGTTGATCTGTTTGCCAGCCTGCTAGATTAATAAATGGAAGACCATGAGAAATGCTAGTTTTGATGCTGAAATTATCAGGCTAGACTCGGACATGACACTCCCAGTGCCCAACTCATCTGCCAGCCGTGTTCTCAGGCCTTGTTCTCATCTCAGCATCAGGACTGACATAGACAAACACAGGATGTCATAACAGAGATAAAAAAAAAAAAAAAAAAAGAGCACAGAATCTTCCAAGTGCTAGGACATCTGAAGACACCCAGACACTTAACTGGGTGCCTCAAGGACTTTGGCCACTGAGGTGCAAGACTGCCAGAAAACTTTGACCACAGACATTATTAAAATCTTCCTGCCTAATCCCTTGTCTTCTTTCAATTCCTATTAAAAAAAGGCTCATTTTCCTTTGTTCTCTACAGATGGCCTTTTGCCCTCTGCCTGCCTGCACCCAGGCACAATAAATTTCACACCATGTTGCCTTTAATGGAGCCTGGTGGTCTCAGCTGGTCTCTGCCTCACACCGTTCCTTAGAAAAATCACAAAGGGAAAAAAAAAACCAAGTGTGCAAAGAAAACCCACATTTTTCATGCTAATCTTCTATAGACATGGCAGAAGAAGGACCACTGAAAATGTTCAGTTTCAGTTCATGACCAGGAAGAAGCACCAGTCACAGAGGTGCCTGTGCCCTTGGTCAGGCTGTAGGCCTGCGCCCAAGCGTTAGGTAACACGTCAGCCTGGCCCTAGGTCAGTGCCCCGCCCTTCCCCAGTGGGGCTGGATGGCGGTCTAAGGACAAAGTCAGAAAGTACATTGATTCTCGTAGAATGCAGAGCCTGGGTGAAAAGAACCTCACACCATGGTCAATTTTCCTGATAAATACATTTCAAAAGCTGCTTATTTTTTTTTACCTCTCTTAGGTTCATCTATTACTCAATTTTGTGTTTCCCTTCTCCAAAACTATTCAAAAGACTGTCAAAAATATCAAAATATACTAGCATGCTATGTGATTTATGGTAAGTATATTACAAAATCTCAGTTACGGGGTTGGGGATTTAGCTCAGCAGCATAGCACCTGCCTGGCAAGTGTGTGGTCATGAGTTCAATTCCCAGTAGCAAAAAAAAAACCAAAAAAACCCCCAAATTCCACTTACTCTTCAGACCAACTTTCTACGTTAGGCTGAATAATAAACTTCTTGTTTATTATTTATGGGCACTGATACCTGAGTTTCTTATTACTTCATGTGTCATGGAATACTCTTAATTTTTTCCAGCCATTAAAAATATCCAAACCATTCCTAGTCCGCAGACCATATCAGAGTGGGCAGTGAGCTGACCTGGGCGAGGGTCTCTAGCTGGCTGATCATTCTGACTACGTTTTGATACCTAAAGCCAAGAGCACCTGACATGCACACAAGCAGTGCAATTGCAGAGCTTCGTACATACTTGACGATGAGTTTAAACAGGTTTTCTTCAGCTTGAATCTCCTGGATGGCATAGAAGTCCTTAAGTGAGAACTCCATCAGTGTCCCATGCTTACAGCCATCCTCAGAAGTCTCTGTCTTCTGACCTTTGCTATTGCTCACAGAATTTGCTTCAATGTACAGAAGGAACATGCACTTGTCATTCTTATTTCGAGATCCTATAAATTCAAAGTATTAAATATAGTATTAGTATTATTTTCCCTGCAATAAGTCAACTAGTATATTGAAGAGAATCATAGTGAGCTATAAATAAACCTTTCAAGTTTCATCATATGAAAGCAATGAGGAAATCCCTACATTATTTGAGGTTCAGAAGTAGCTTATAAAGAGAAAAGATTGCTGACAAATCATTATTGCGAGACAATAGTAATCAGGAAAAAGATGCCCATACCTTCTTCAGCATTTGAGACTTTGACGATCCCAGTAATGGTCACGGTGTCTCCAGGGACACAGCTGTCCACAAGGTCATGAACAAGCTCACATTCTATTGTTCGTGGAATCCGACCTGCTTCTTGATGAGTATCAGACATGAGTTCCTGGATTCTAAACGTTCAACAGCTTTCGGTTAGAATACACACATACTCAAAGTTGCTTCTTCAAAACATTGACTGTCCAGGGCCACGTGGCACTGAGCAGAAGGCCAGACTCACTTTATAAGAGTTCGGTGGTCAGTGGCTCCTGAGAGCCACACCATGTCGGAACTTAGCACCCAGGTAAGTGGCTGTGGCCTGGCCAGCTGTGGCTGCCCCAGGGTGAGAACCACCAGCAGCTCCTGAGATCCAGGCCATGTTGGAACTTAGGGCACTGGGAAACCATGCAACCAGCTCGCCTCCCTGGTAAGCTGCTGTGAGCCTATCAGCATGTGGGCTGAGAATCAAACATCCCCCACCCCCTCGCAAGCAAGTGGGAGCCAGAGGTCTGAGCATCTCTTAGGAGGTTGACCATTTGCAATATAGCAAATAAGGGGGATTTCCTTCTACTATCTCTTTGAAGGCAAGTATTTTTATCACTGTTTTGCTTTGTTCTGATTAATGGTATTGCTCTATTCAATGTTCTGTTTTGATAAGTTCTATAATGTTCTGTATTTTCTTTGATTTTGCTATACCTGATTGAAAGAACAACTATTGTGAAGAAAACGAGATATACTATGGCACCTATTACTGTTTAAAAAAAAAGAGTTCAATGGTGAATCTACACTGACTTTACGGTAGCACATGAATGGGGAGTTTGCCTTGCCTCCCTCCACAGGTGCACAAAATGAGCACTGCAAGGATAAGAAGTTCTGGGGACACCGAGAAGTCCTCAGCGAAGCCAATACCACAGTGGTTACTTTTCTGACAATGGCAAATGGAGAACAGTGATGGATGAAAGAAAATGAAGCCCACAACACATGCAAGCAAAAAGTACCAGAGAGAAGAGAAGTGGGAGCCCATGTTTTTAGCAGCGCCCTGGAGAAGCTCCAGAGTTGGAGGGAGGAGTGGGAAGGGATCAGAGTAATCAGAGGGACACTAGTGGCTCAGTCTTCTTGGAAGGTGGGTGGACGGCCATGGAGGGACAGAATGAGGGCTCCACCACCTGGAAACCTAGAGCAATGCCGCATAGGAACGCGCACATTTCATCTACAAGGGCAGTGACGCCATCAGAGCTCCAGAAAAAAGCCCCTCATTCTGCCATTTGAGAAGCTCAAGCCAATTAAAAAGCACATTCATAAAGCACAGTGGGGCACACCATAATCCCAGCACTCAGGAGCTGAGGCAACAGAATCAGTACAAATTCAAGGCCAGCCTGAAATACACAACAAGAGCTTATCTCAAAAAGCAAAAACAAACAACAAACCACACATTCATATTAGTTAAGACTCCTATTTAGTCAGGGCCTCATGACAAAAAAAAAATGCCTACCTATAAAATAGCAAATGATTGCTGGGCATGGTGGTTCCCACCTGTAATACCAGCACTCAGGAGGCTAAGGCAGGAGGATCACCACAAGTTTGAGTCAGTTTGTGCTACATAGTTCAGCCTGAACTACGTAGAGAGATCCTATCTCAAAACAAACAAAAAACAGTCCTACCTACTCCAAGTAATCTCATTAGATATTTGAGAATGAAATGGCAATAATTTATCAAAACATTAAAAAAACAAACAAAAAACCCCTGCTTAATAGTTTTGAGAAAATGTTGCTACCTAAAAAACAAAACAAAAATTAGCAGCTACAAGAAAGAGACTATGACTCTGGGTGAATGATTTGGGCATGACAAAGTGCAATGTATGTACCATCGTTACCCCTTATTGACGGGCTTTGAAATTATGTTGTAGTTCTTCTTTTTCTTTTTATATTTGAATAAAATGGATTTGAAAAAGAAAAGAAAGGGACTATGGGAAAACAATTGTGAGATCAGAAAAACTGAAAATATGTATATAAAAGTCAAACATTTATAAAGCAGATATAAGAAAAAGCCCATGAAACTTAGAAAACAGCACAAAGAAAATAAAAAGGTGGGCAGAAGTTTAGACAACGGAACAAGCCAAAGGATGCAGCTGGTGGGAAGCCCACAGAAAGAAGTCAGGTATTGTACAGTGGGCAACGACTCAAGGACAAAGGTCTGTCTGCATCAGAGATGAAGACAAACCAGACAGGCCCTCCTGGCTGATTCTGAACAACATAAATTCAGAGACTATGAAGAGGGCAAGTCCAGTTCCCCCAAGGGAATGGAACCAGACCAGCATCATACCATTCACGGGAGCAGGGAAAACATTAACAAAACAGACTTGGGCAACCAGGTGAGCTCTTATCCAGGCTAAGTCCAAATAAAGGCATTACAGGCATGCAAGGACCCAGAATGTTTTACCTCCTACATAAACTTTCTGAAAATTTCTTGAGAATTTCTCTAAAAAAATAAAATTATACAAGACAACAAGCAAGAAAATGAGGGCTTGATTCTAGCAGTGTGACAAAGAATATCCCAGGATAAATGCAGGTCAGAGGCCCACTACCTGATCTGGGCATGGTAGCACACACCTGTAATCCCAACACTCAGGAGGGTGAAGCAGGATGTTGAGTTCAAGGCCAGCCTGGGCTAGAGTGAGTTTAAGAGCAGCCAAAATACATGAGACCTTGTCTCAAAAAAAAACAAACAAACAAAAAAGCGAGCCCTCCTTGCGAGCCAGTGCCATGCTTGGGCTGCCACTGCCAGGGGGACAGACAGTCAGACCCCAGCCCCTTCCAGCACATGGGCTAGGAAATAAGACACCAAGATACACACACACACACACACACACACACACACACTCTCTCTCTGCCATAAACAACCAGACATGCAGGCTGCCATGATAGCTGCTGAGGTGAGATACAATCTGATGGTTTGGTGTTCGGTGTTTCAGACTTTGTAGGTCTAGGGCCGGTGGTCTGATCGTCTACTCAGAGGATGACGGTACAGTGTGGCATGTCTAGGTGATCTCCTTCTGAATGTGGTGGCTATTTGTTAATTCCCTATTATTTTGAAGTCATTGGTTTGTTGGGTTGGGTTTTATTTTGTTTGATTTTGTTATATTCGATGGCATGGGCAGCTATTTCAAGGATAGCTAGCTATATTATGGTAGCCATTTTGGGTTTACTATTGTCTTGTTTTGAAGTCCTTTATTGCATTCATTGCTTTGTTTTTATTGGTTCTACTCTGTTCTGTTTTGTTTGATTTCTACTAGGTCTGAAGTTATCTACAGTGAACAAGAGGCATTATGGTAACCATTTTTGATTTCCTATTGTTTTGAAGTCCTGTGTCACTTACACTGGTTTGTTTTGATTGGCTTTGTTCTGTTTTATTTTGCTTGTTTTTATTCTCTTTAAAATAAAACAAACAAACAACAAAAAGATAAATCCGGGGGCCAGGGATTTAGCTCAGCGGTGTAAGCACCTGCCTGGCAAGCGCAAGGCCGAAAGTTCGATCCCCAGTACCAAAATAAAAAGATACAGCCAGGACTAGGATGTGCAGATGACTCTGTGAGACCTGCTTTATCCCAGAATACATTATAAACAAATTTTTGTTTCACTTAAAAATATTTTCCTATCTCACCACTTTGTAATGGTTACACAATAACCCTTTACCATCTTTTTTTCAGATGTTTATGTATCCTCAATGTTTTATCGACACTGTGTAAACATTCTATCAGTGAACTATTTCTACATGTCCTGGCTCTTGTCAGTAGATGAACTTTGTTTTTTTTTTTTTTTTTTGGTGCTGGAGATCGAACTCACGACCTCGTGCTTGCCAAGCAGGGACTTACACCACTGAGCTAAACCCCCAGCCCCAGTAGATGAACTTTTAAGAACAGGGTGTACAGCAGCTGCGAGGATTTGACACATATTATGAGGCCACGCCCTTGATGCACAAATGTGCTCGATGCATTAGTTGAAAAGCAGTAATTTAATTCATGTGGGGCCATTCGAACTTACGCCTCAGAAAAAAACAGAAATTAAGTTAGCTAGCTATATATGGCAGAAAGGAAATTTTTCTTCTAAGGCAAAAAGTCACTATCTATAGAATAAAATGGTAACATAAGCTAATACTGTCTTTTTTTTGTTTTTTTGAGGCAGGGTCTCAATATGTAGTTTTGGCTGCCCCTGAACTCACTATGTAGCCTAGGCTGGCCTTGAACTCAAGACAATGCCTCAGCCTCTCAAGGCCTGGGATTACAGGCATGCACCACTGTACCGCACTGTCTGGACAAGTTTTATACCTCATTTTAAAATTAATTTGGGCAATACTATTACTTTTAGTAAGACTCAAGAAAAGGGTTTTTAAAAATTGTTTCTGTTTTTCATAATACTAGAAGGTGCTCTACCACTGAGCTATATACTAACCCTTCTTTAAATTTCATTTTGAGATAAGGTGTTGCAGTTTCCCAGGCTGGCCTCAAATTTATAATCCTCTTGCCTCAGCCTCCCAGAGTAGCTGGAATTATATGTATGTACCACCATGCCTAACTTTAAAAAAAAGGATTTAAATAGTCTGTTTTCAACTGTCTACCACTGTGTCTGATTTCCTATTATCAGGAGGTCATTCAAATCTGATTAAAATAGTGAAGTCTATTTTCTTGTTTGCTATTTTAACTCAAAATCAAAGAAGTTTTGTTTATATAGTTAAATCACCCTAGGTCTTGTGTACTTGCTATTCTGTGAATTTTACAGCACTTCTCATGTTCTCATAGAACTATAGACCCAGCAGGAAATCAGTCTCTACTACTCAGAGGGCACACACTCAAACTCAGGAGTCTTACACAGACATTTATTATACATGTTGGTCTTATTGGGAGGGGGGAGTGGACCGGGGACAGGGCTTGGTACCAAACCACTTCATCTTTTCCCGGGGTTCTTGGTGTTTTAGGGATCCAAGGAGTACTCTGATTTAAAAAAAAAAAAGACAACTACCCATTATTTTATATTTAGGGATGAGTTGTGGTCCTGTGCCTAAAAAGGATAATTTACTAGATGAAAAATATAGAGAAAACCACCTGACTTGCAAAAACAAAAAAACTAAAGCCACCATATAATACAGTAAAACTACAGAGTTACGTGGCAGCAAAAATCAAACGCATAACTTAAAAAGAAGCCTATAGCAAACAGTATGAAACACCTACAGGACAATGAGAGCAGGAAAGGAAACAGCCCAATCACAAGGGCGTCTTCATCCAGAAGCCTCAGCTCCTCTGTGACACTCAGGATGGAATGAATTCCGTGGCTTCATTTAGGGTCTATGTCATGGTTTATGTCGGTGGCCCCCAGGCCTCATGTATTTGCATTGTGCATTTGTGATTGGTTCATTGTCTAGGGCTTGGATTGGTGGTGTCAGTGTTACACCCTCCTAGGGGTGGAGCCAGGATGTGATGTAATGGCAGGAAGAAGGTGTGTGTCTCTCTCTCTTGCTGGTTTCTGCTTGCTGTTTGCAGCTGCCATGAACTGCGCCCCGCCATGCCACCCTGCCTTGGAGCCAACTGAGTATAGACTAAACCCCCCAAAAACTGTAAGAAATAAACCTTTCCTTTCCCAACTTTGGGCATCAGGTATTTTGTCTCAGCGACAAATAAAAAGTAACCAAGACAGTCTACATCAGTTTGATGACTAAATAACTAAGACTTAAAATGAAACATTTCTCAATAGCCACGTGACAAACTGCATTCTTTCCAAAATCTGATACATCAACCTTTCAGATCAAGATTGCTATTTCAACACATAAACTTCCCTTCGATACACCTACTATACGCCTCAACACAGGCATACTGCCTGACTCGACACCAGGACAGACCCTAAAACCTGCCTTTTATTTAACAGTCTGTGGCTTACTTGATCGACTGCCAGTCCATGGTCACTGTGAGGGGCGAGCTGCGGAGAGGAGTGAACGACTTCCCACGACAGGTAGGCACAGGACACTGCAAGGAGAGCAACATGCAGCGTCAGCCACATCTCAGGAAGACTCAAGTGACAGCGTTTTATTCAAATAAACCCACTAGGAGCTGTGATGCCTTTCCATTTCCTCCTGCAACAACTTGATGTCATTGGCTTCCAAAGCGCTTTTCCAGCTGGCTTCTCTCACACCCTGCTCTGGGCTGCAAGGCTCCTGGCTGCCTCTCCATCATGCTCTCTGTGCCCAGCAGTCTGCTGCCCCCTGGGTTCCCTGAAGCCCCTCTGCAGTCACACACCCAGCCTACCTTCTTTTTGAAAGCCTTTCCTAGGGCTTTAATCCCCCGCTCTTGCCTGGCTTCCTTTGGCACGGTCTGCATGTTACATTTGCTGTTCCACACAGCAGTCCTCGACATACAAGCTAGTTGTGTTCACTTTCCTCAGTCATTTGGACCTTAAGATGCATTTATAAACTCAGGCATTGTGGCAGACTGTATTTTCCCACCAAGACTTCA